>JASGCC010000774.1:0-55836 GCA_030067915.1 Hydractinia echinata
ATTGCCTTTTGCTGCCTAATAAAAGCCTTACAACGTAAATCACGTGGTTCCACGTGCCTGCGCAGGTTACGATCGGTCTAGTCCTTGCATCTCAATGGACTGCGACGTCCCAAGACGTTTCTCTGGCGCCGTGGTCTTATAACACCGTCAACTACATGCCAGGCCTCTAAAGACTGTAATATGGCCTTTTGCTGCTAATAAAAGCCTTACACGTAAATCACGTGGTTCCATGTGCCTGCGCAGGTTACCATCGGTCTAGTCCTTCCACTCTCAATGGACTGCGACGTCCAAAGTCGTTTTCCCTGGCGCCATGGCCTTAGAACACCGTCTACTACGTGCACAGGCCTCTAAAGGCTGTAATATGGCCTTTTGCTGCCTAATAAAGCCTTACACGTAAATCACGTGGTTCCACGTGCCTGCGCAGGTTACGATCGGTCTAGTCCTTCACTCTCAATGGACTGCGACGTCCCAAGTCGTTTTCCCTGGCGCCGTGGTCTTATAACACCGTCAACTACATGCACAGGCCTCTAAAGGCTGTAATATGGCCTTTTGGCTGCTAATAAAAGCCTTACACGTAATCACGTGGTTCCACGTGCCTGCGCAGGTTACGATCGGTCTAGTCCTTCCACTCTGAATGGACTGCGACGTCCCAAGTCGTTTTCCCTGGCGCCGTGGTCTTATAACACCCGTCAACTACATGCACAGGCCTCTAAAGACTGTAATATGGCCTTTTGCGGCCTAATAAAGGCCTTACACGTAAATCACGTGCTTCCACGTGACTGCGCAGGTTACCATTGGTCTAGTCCTTCCAGTATTAATGGACTACAAAAGTCCCAAGTCGTTTTCCTTGGCGCCATGGCTTAGAACACCGTCAAACTACATGCACAGGCCTCTAAAGACTGTAATATGGCCTTTTGCGGCCTAATAAGGACCTTACACGTAAATCACGTGCTTCCACGTGCCTGCGCAGGTTACCATCGGTCTAGTCCTTCCACTCTCAATGGACTGCGACGTCCAAGTCGTTTTCCCTGGCGCCATGGCCTTAGAACACCGTCTACTACGTGCACAGGCCTCTAAAGGCTGTAATATGGCCTTTTGCTGCCTAATAAAAGCCTTACACGTAAATCACGTGTTCCACGTGCCTGCGCAGGTTACCATCGGTCTAGTCCTTCCACTCTCAATGGACTGCGACGTCCCAAGTCGTTTTCCCTGGCGCCATGGCCTTAGAACACCGTCTACTACGTGCACAGGCCTCTAAACTGTAATATGGCCTTTTGCTGCCTAATAAAAGTTACACGTAATCACGTGCTTCCACGTGCCTGCGCAGGTTACCATCGGTCTAGTCCTTCCACTCTCAATGGACTGCGACGTCCAAGTCGTTTTCCCTGGCGCCGTGGTCTTATAACACCGTCATACATGCACAGGCCTCTAAAGACTGTAATATGGCCTTTTGCGCCTAATAAAGCCTTACACGTAAATCACGTGCTTCCACGTGCCTGCGCAGGTTACGATCGGTCTAGTCCTTCCACTCTCAATGGACTGCGACGTCCAAAGTCGTTTTCCCTGCGCCATGGCCTTAGAACACCGTCTACTACGTGCACAGGCCTCTAAAGGCTGTAATATGGCCTTTGCTGCCTAATAAAAGCCCTACACGTAAATCACGTGCTTCCACGTGCCTGCGCAGGTTACCATCGGTCTAGTCCTTCCACTCTCAATGGACTGCGACGTCCAAGTCGTTTCCCTGGCGCCGTGGCCTTAGAACACCGTCTACTACGTGCACAGGCCTCTAAAGGCTGTAATATGGCCTTTTGCTGCCTAATAAAGCCTTTACACGTAAATCACGTGGTTCCACGTGCCTGCGCAGGTTACGATCGGTCTAGTCCTTGCCAGTCTCAATGGACTGCGACGTCCCAAGTCGTTTTCCCTGGCGCCGTGGTCTTATAACACCGTCAACTACATGCACAGGCCTCTAAAGACTGTAATATGGCCTTTTGCGGTCTAATAAAAGCCCTTACACGTAAATCACGTGGTTCCACGTGCCTGCGGAGGTTACCATCGGTCTAGTCCTTCCACTCTCAATGGACTGCGACGTCCAAAGTCGTTTTCCCTGGCGCCATGGCCTTAGAACACCGTCCACTACGTGCACAGGCCTCTAAAGGCTGTAATATGGCCTTTTGCTGCCTAATAAAAGCCTTACAGGTAAATCACGTGGTTCCACGTGCCCGCGCAGGTTACGATCGGCCTAATCCTTCCACTCTCAATGAACAGCGACGTCCCAAGTCATTTTCCCTGGCGCCGTGGTCTTATAACACCGTCAACTACATGCACAGGACTCTAAAGACTGTAATATGGCCTTTTGCGGTCTAATAAAAGCCTTACACGTAAATCACGTGGTTCCATGTGCCTGCGCAGGTTACCATAGGTCTAGTCCTTCCACTCTCAATGGACTGCGACGTCCAAAGCCGTTTTCCCTGGCGCCATAGCCTTAGAACACCGTCTACTACGTGCACAGGCCTCTAAAGGCTGTAATATGGCCTTTTGCTGCCTAATAAAAGCCTTACACGTAAATCACGTGGTTCCACGTGCCTGCGCAGGTTACGATCGGTCTAGTCCTTGCAGTCTCAATGGACTGCGACGTCCCAAGACGTTTTCCCTGGCGCCGTGGTCTTCTAACACCGTCAACTACATGCACAGGCCTCTAAAGACTGTAATATGGCCTTTTCCGGCCTAATAAGGACCTTACACGTAAATCACGTGCTTCCACGCGCCTGCTCAGGTTACCATCGGTCTAGTCCTTCCACTCTCAATGGACTGCGACGTCCTAAGTCGTTTTCCCTGACGACATGGCCTTAGAACACCGTCTACTACGTGCACAGGCCTCTAAAGGCTGTAATATGGCCTTTTGCTGCCTAATAAAAGCCCTACACGTAAATCACGTGTTTCCACGTGCCCGCGCAGGTTACCATCGGTCTAGTCCTTCCACTCTCAATGGACTGCGACGTCCCAAGTCGTTTTCCCTGGCGCCATGGCCTTAGAACACCGTCTACTACGTGCACAGGCCTCTAAAGGCTGTAATATGGCCTTTTGCTGCCTAATAAAAGCTTTACACGTAAATCACGTGGTTCCACGTGCCTGCGCAGGTTACGATCGGTCTAGTCCTTGCAGTCTCAATGGACTGCGACGTCCCAAGACGTTTTCCCTGGCGCCGTGGTCTTATAACACCGTCAACTACATGCACAGGCCTCTAACGACTGTAATATGGCCTTTTGCGGTCTAATAAAAGCCTTACACGTAAATCACGTGCTTCCACGGGCCTGCGCAGGTTACGATCGGTCTAGTCCTTCCACTCTGAATGCACTGCGACGTCCCAAGTCGTTTTCCCTGGCGCCGTGGTCTTATAACACCGTCAACTACATGCACAGGCCTCTAAAGACTGTAATATGGCCTTTTGCGGCCTAATAAAGGCCTTACACGTAAATCACGTGCTTCCACGTGACTGCGCAGCTTACCATTGCTCTAGTCCTTCCAGTATTAATGGACTACAAAGTCCCAAGTCGTTTTCCTTGGCGCCATGGCCTTAGAACACCGTCAACTACATGCACAGGCCTCTAAAGACTGTAATATGGCCTTTTGCGGTCTAATAAAAGCCTTACACGTAAATCACGTGGTTCCATGTGCCTGCGCAGGTTACGATCGGTCTAGTCCTTCCACTCTGAATGGACTGCGACGTCCCAAGTCGTTTTCCCTGGCGCCGTGGTCTTATAACACCGTCAACTACATGCACAGGCCTCTAAAGACTGTAATATGGCCTTTTGCGGCCTAATAAAGGCCATTCACGTAAATCACGTGGTTCCACGTGCCTGCGCAGGTTACCATCGGTCTAGTCCTTCCACTCTCAATGGACTGCGACGTCCAAAGTCGTTTTCCCTGGCGCCATGGCCTTAGAACACCGTCTACTACGTGCACAGGCCTCTAAAGGCTGTAATATGGCCTTTTGCGGTCTAATAAAAGCCTTACACGTAAATCACGTGGTTCCATGTGCCTGCGCAGGTTACCATCGGTCTAGTCCTTCCACTCTCAATGGACTGCGACGTCCAAAGCCGTTTTCCCTGGCGCCATAGCTTTAGAACACCGTCTACTACGTGCACAGGCCTCTAAAGGCTGTAATATGGCCTTTTGCTGCCTAATAAAAGCCTTACACGTAAATCACGTGGTTCCACGTGCCTGCGCAGGTTACGATCGGTCTAGTCCTTGCAGTCTCAATGGACTGCGACGTCCCAAGACGTTTTCCCTGGCGCCGTGGTCTTATAACACCGTCAACTACATGCACAGGCCTCTAAAGACTGTAATATGGCCTTTTGCGGCCTAATAAAGGCCTTACACGTAAATCAGGTGCTTCCACGTGACTGCGCAGGTTACCATTGGTCTAGTCCTTCCAGTATTAATGGACTACAAAGTCCCAAGTCGTTTTCCTTGGCGCCATGGCCTTAGAACACCGTCAATTACATGCACAGGCCTCTAAAGACTGTAATACGACCTTTTGCGACCTAATAAGGACCTTACACGTAAATCACGTGGTTCCACGTGCCTGCGCAGGTTACGATCGGTCTAGTCCTTGCAGTCTCAATGGACTGCGACGTCCCAAGACGTTTTCCCTGGCGCCGTGGTCTTATAACACCGTCAACTACATGCACAGGCCTCTAAAGACTGTAATATGGCCTTTTGCGGCCTAATAAAGGCCATTCACGTAAATCACGTGTTTCCACGTGCCTGCGCAGGTTACCATCGGTCTACTCCTTCCAGTCTCAATGGACTGCGACGTCCAAAGTCGTTTTCCATGGCGCCATGGCCTTAGAACACCGTCTACTACGTGCACAGTCCTCTAAATGCTGTAACATGGCCTTTTGCTGCCTAATAAAAGCCTTACACGTAAATCACGTAGTTCCACGTGCCTGCGCAGGTTACGATCGGTCTAGTGCTTGCACTCTCAATGGACTGCGACGTCCCAAGTCGTTTTCCTTGGCGCCATGGCCTTAGAACACCGTCTACTACGTGCACAGGCCTCTAAAGGCTGTAATATGGCCTTTTGCTGCCTAATAAGAGCCTTACACGTAAATCACGTGGTTCCACGTGCCTGCGCAGGTTATCATCGGTCTAGTCCTTCCACTCTCAATGGACTGCGACGTCCAAAGCCGTTTTCCCTGTCGCCATAGCCTTAGAACATCGTCTACTACGTGCACAGGCCTCTAAAGGCTGTAATATGGCCTTTTGCTGCCTAATAAAAGCCTTACACGTAAATCACGTGGTTCCACGTGCCTGCGCAGGTTACGATCGGTCTAGTCCTTGCAGTCTCAATGGACTGCGACGTCCCAAGACGTTTTCCCTGGCGCGGTGGTCTTATAACACCGTCAACTACATGCACAGGCCTCTAAAGACTGTAATATGGCTTTTTGCGGTCTAATAAAAGCTTTACATGTAAATCACGTGGTTCCATGTGCCTGCGCAGGTTACCATCGGTCTAGTCCTTCCACTCTCAATGGACTGCGACGTCCTAAGTCGTTTTCCCTGACGCCATGGCCTTAGAACACCGTCTACTACGTGCACAGGCCTCTAAAGGCTGTAATATGGCCTTTTGCTGCCTAATAAAAGCCTTACACGTAAATCACGTGGTTCCACGTGCCTGCGCATGTTACGATCGGTCTAGTCCTTGAAGTCTCAATGGACTGCGACGTCCCAAGACGTTTTCCCTGGCGCCGTGGTCTTATAACACCCTCAACTACATGCACAGGCCTCTAAAGACTGTAATATGGCCTTTTGCGGTCTAATATAAGCCTTACACGTAAATCACATGGTTCCATGTGCCTGCGCAGGTTACCATCGGTCTAGTCCTACCACTCTCAATGGACTGCGACGTCCAAAGTCGTTTTCCCTGGCGCCGTGGTCTTATAACACCGTCAACTACATGCACAGGCCTCTAAAGACTGTAATATGGCCTTTTGCGGTCTAATAAAGGCCTTACACGTAAATCATGTGCTTCCACGGGCCTGCGCAGGTTACCATTGGTCTAGTCCTTCCAGTCTTAATGGACTACAAAGTCCCAAGTCGTTTTCCTTGGCGCCATGGCCTTAGAACACCGTCAACTACATGCACAGGCCTCTAAAGACTGTAATATGGCCTTTTGCGGCCTAATAAGGACCTTAAACGTAAATCACCTGCTTCCACGCGCCTGCGCAGGTTACCACCGGTCTAGTCCTTCCACTCTCAATGGACTGCGACGTCCTAAGTCGTTTTCCCTGACGCCATGGCCTTAGAACACCGTCTACTACGTGCACAGGCCTCTAAAGGCTGTAATATGGCCTTTTGCTGCCTAATAAAAGCCCTACACGTAAATCACGTGGTTCCACATGCCTGCGCAGGTTACGATCGGTCTAGTCCTTGTACTCTCAATGAACTGCGACGTCCCAAGTCGTTTTCCCTGGCGCCGTGGTCTTATAACACCGTCAACTACATTTTTAGGAGGCCATATTACAGCCTTTAGAGGCCTGTGCATGTAGTTGACGGTGTTATAAGTCCACGGCGCAAGGGAAAACGACTTGGGAGGTCGCTGTTCATTGAGAGTGGAAGGACTAGACCGATCTTAACCTGCGCAGGCACGTGGAACCACGTGATTTACGTGTAAGGCTTTTATTAGGCAGCAAAAGGCCATATTACAGCCTTTAGAGGCATGTGCATGTAGTTGACGGTGTTATAAAACCACGGCGCCAGGAAAAACGACTTGGGACGTCGCAGTCCATTGAGAGTGCAAGGACTAGACCGATCGTAACCTGCGCAGGCATGTGGAACCACGTGATTTACGTGTAAGGCTTTTATTAGGCAGCAAAAGGCCATATTACAGCCTTTAGAGGCCTGTGCACGTAGTAGACGGTATTCTAAGGCCATGGCGCCATGGCCTTAGAACACCGTCAACTACCTACCCAATTTCCCTCACATGGCATGGGTTTTGACCCGTAGCTGTGGTAAAGGCACTTGCTAAACATGCCTGCGCTGTGGACCGAACCACGGACCTTGTGATTGCGAAGCGAACTCCATAACGAGGCCTGTGCACGTAGTTGACGGTGTTCTAAAGCCATGGCGTCAAGTAAAACGAGACGTCGGGACGTCGTAGGCCATTGAGAGTGGAACGGCTAAACCGATGGTAACCTGCGCAAGCGCTTGGATGCACGTGATTTACGTGTAAGGTCCTTATTAGGCCGCAAAAGGCCATATTACAGTCTTTAGAGGCCTGTGCATGTAGTTGACGGTGTTCTAAAGGCATGGCGCCAAGGAAATGACTTTTGACGTCTAGTCTATTGACAGTGAATGGACTAGACCGATGGTAACCCGCGCAGGTGCGTGGAATCACATGATTTACGTGTAAGGCCTTTATTAGGGAACAAAAGGCAATATTACAGCCTTTAGATGCCTGTGCACTTAGTAGACGGTGTTCTAAGTCCATGGCGCCAAGGAAAACGACTTGCAACTTCGTAGTCCATTGAGAGTGGAAGGACTAGACCGATGAAAACCTGCGCTGGCGCGTGGAAGCACGTGATTTACGTGTAATGTCCCAGTTAGGCCGTAAAAGGCCATATTACAGTCTTTAGAGACCTGTGCATGTAGTTGACGGTGTTCTAAAGGCATGGCGCCAAGGAAAACTACTTGGGACGTCGTAGTCTATTGAGGGTGAAAGGACTAGACCGATTGTAACATGCACCGGCACGTGGAACTACGTGATTTACGTGTAAGGACTTTATTAGGCAGCAAAAGGCCATATTAAAACTTTTGGAGGTTTGTGCACGTAGTTGAGGATGTTCTAAGGCCATAGCGAGAAGGAAACCGACTTGGGACATCGAAGTCCATTGAGAGTGGAAGTGTTAGACAGATGGTAACCTGCGCAGGCGCGTGGAAAAACGCGATTTAGGTGTAAGGTTCTTATTAGGCCTCAAAAGGCCATATTACAGTCTTTAGAGGCCTGTGCATGTAGTTAACGGTGTTCTAAAGGCATGGCGCGAAGGTAAACGACTTGGAACGTCGTAGTCTATTGAGAGTGAAAGGACTAGACCGATGGTAACCTGCCCAGGCGCGTGTAAGCACGTGATTTACGTGTAAGGTCCTTATTAGACCGCAAAAGGCCATATTACGGCCTTTAGGGGCCTGTGCACGTAGTAGACGGTGGTCGTAGGCCATGGCGCCAAGGAAAATGACTTGGGACGTCGTAGTCTATTCAGAGTGGAAAGACTTGACCGATGATAACCTGCGCAGACGCGTGCAAGCACATGATTTACGTGTAAGGTGCTTATTAGGCTGCAAAAGTCTTTATTAAAGTCTTGAGAGGCCTGTGCAGGTAGTTAACGGTGTTTTAAAACCATGGCGCCAACGAACACGACTTGCGACGTCGTAGTCAATTGAGAGTGAAAGGACTAGACCGATCGTAACATGCGCAGGCAGGTGGAACTACGTGATTTACGCGTAAGGACTTTATTAGGCAGCAAAAGGCCATATTACAGCTTTTAGAGGCTTGTGCACGTAGTTGAGGATGTTCTAAGGCCATAGCGAGAATGAAAACGACTTGGGACATCGTAGTCCATTTAGAGTGGAAGTGTTAGACCGATGGTAACCTGCGCAGGTGCGTGGAAAAACGCGATTTAGGTGTAAGGTTCTTATTAGGCCGCAAAAGGCCTTACTACGGTCTTTAGAGGCCTGTGCAGAGAGTTGACGGTGTTATAAGACAACGGCGACAGGGAAAACGACTTGGGACGTCGTAGTCTATTGAGAGTGAAAGGACTAAACCGATGGTTAATTGCGCAGGCGCTGGGAACCACGTGATTTACGTGTAAGGTCCTTATTAGGCCGCAAAAGGCCATATTACAGTCTTTAGAGGCCTGTGCATGTAGTTGCGGTGTTATAAGACAACGATGCCAGGGCAAACAACTTGGGACGTCGTAGTCCATTGAGAGTGAAAGGACTAGACCGATGGTAACCTGGGCCGGCGCGTGGAGGCACGTGTGCATGTAGTTGACGGTGTTCTAAAGGTCCTTATTAGACCGCAAAAGGCCATATTACAGTCTTTAGAGGCCTGTGCATGTAGTTGACGGTGTTATAAGACAACGATGCCAAGGCAAACGACTTGGGACGTCGTAGTCCATTGAGAGTGAAAGGACTAGACCGATGGTAGCCTGGGCCGGCGCGTGGAGGCACGTGTGCATGTAGTTGACGGTGTTCTAAAGGCATGGCGCCAAGGAAATGACTTTTGACATCTAGTCTATTGACAGTGACTGGACTAGACCGATGGCAACCTGCGCAGGTGCGTGGAATCATATGATTTACGTGTAAGGCCTTTATTAGGGAACAAAAGGCCATATTACAGCCTTTAGATGCCTGTGCACGTAGTAGACGGTGTTCTAAGTCTATGGCGCCAAGGAAAACGACTTGCAACTTCGTAGTCCATTGAGAGTTGAAGGACTAGACCGATGAAAACCTGCGCAGGTGCGTGGAAGCACGTGATTTACGTGTAATGTCCTAGTTAGGCCGTAAAAGGCCATATTACAGTCTTTAGAGACCTGTGCATGTAGTTGACGGTGTTCTAAAGGCATGGCGCCAAGGAAAACTACTTGGGACGTCGTAGTCTATTGAGGGTGAAAGGACTAGACCGATTGTAACATGCACCGGCACGTGGAACTACGTGATTTACGTGTAAGGACTTTATTAGGCAGAAAAAGGCCATATTAAAGCTTTTGGAGGTTTGTGCACGTAGTTGAGGATGTTCTAAGGCCATAGCGATAGAGAAAACGACTTGGGACATCGTAGTCCAGTGAGAGTGGAATGGTTAGACAGATGGTAACCTGCGCAGGCGCGTGTAAGCACGTGATTTACGTGTAAGGTCCTTATTAGGCCTCAAAAGGCCATATTACAGTCTTTAGAGGCCTGTGCATGTAATTAACGGTGTTCTAAAGGCATGGCGCGAAGGTAAACGACTTGGGACGTCGTAGTCTATTTAGAGTGAAAGGACTAGACCGATGGTAACCTGCCCAGGCGCGTGTAAGCACGTGATTTACGTGTAAGGTCCTTATTAGGCCGCAAAAGGCCATATTACGGCCTTTAGGGGCCTGTGCACGTAGTAGACGGTGGTCGCAAGCCATGGCGCCAAGGAAAATAACTTGGGACGTCGTAGTCTATTCAGAGTGGAAAGACTTGACCGATGATAACCTGCGCAGGCGCATGCAAGCACGTGATTTACGTGTAAGGTGCTTATTAGGCTGCAAAAGTCTTTATTAAAGTCTTGAGAGGCCTGTGCAGGTAGTTAACGGTGTTTTACAACCATGGCGCCAACGAACACGACTTGCGACGTCGTATTCAATTGAGAGTGAATGGACTAGACCGATCGTAACATGCGCAGGCAGGTGGAACAACGTGATTTACGTGTAATGACTTTATTAGGCAGCAAAAGCCCATATTACAGCTTTTAGAGGCTTGTGCACGTAGTTGAGGATGTTCTAAGGCCATAGTGAGAATGAAAACGACTTGGGACATCGTAGTCCATTGAGAGTGGAAGGGTTAGACCGATGGTAACCTGCGCAGGTGCGTGGAAAATCGCGATTTAGGTGTAAGGTTCTTATTAGGCCGCAAAAGGCCTTACTACGGTCTTTAGAGGCCTGTGCAGGTAGTTGACGGTGTTATAAGACAACGGCGACAGGGAAAACGTCTTGGGACGTCGTAGTCTATTGAGAGTGAAAGGACTAAACCGATGGTAACCGGCGCAGGCACTGGGAACCACGTGATTTACGTGTAAGGTCCTTATTAGGCCGCCAAAGGCCATATTAGAGTCTTTAGAGGCCTGTGCATGTAGTTGACGGTGTTATAAGACAACGATGCCAAGGCAAACGACTTAGGACGTCGTAGTCCATTGAGAGTGAAAGGACTAGACGGATGGTAACCTGGGCCGGCGCGTGGAGGCACGTGTGCATGTAGTTGACGGTGTTCTAAAGGCAAGGAACAAGGAAAACGACTTGGGACGTCGTAGTCTACTTAGTGGCATGGTAACATGCGCAGGCGCTTGGAAGCACGTAATTTACGTGTAAAGTCCTTAATAGGCCGCAAAAAGTCATATTACAGTCTTTAGAGTCCTGTGCATGTAGTTGGCGGTGTTATAAGAAAACGGCGCCAGGGAAAACAACTTGGGACGTCGTAGGCCATTGAGAGTGGAACGACTAAATCAATGCACTAACCCTTCCACTCTCCATTGAGAGTGGAAGGGTTAGACCGATGGTAACCTGCGCAGGTGCGTGGAAAAATCGCTATTTAGGTGTAAGGTTCTTATTAGGCCGCAAAAGGCCTTACTACGGTCTTTAGAGGCCTCTGCAGGTAGTTGACGGTGTTATAAGACAACGGCGCCAGGGAAAACGACTTGGGACGTCGTAGGCCATTGAGAGTGGAACGACTAAACCGATGGTAACCTGCGCAGGCGCTTGGATGCACGTGATTTACGTGTAAGCTCCTTAATAGGCCGCAAAAAGCCATATTACAGTCTTTAGAGGCCTGTGCATGTAGTTGACGGTGTTCTAAAGGCATGACGCGAAGGTAAACAACTTGGCACGTCGTAGTCTATTGAGAGTGAGAGGACTAGACCGATGGTAACGGGCGCAGGCACGTGGAAGCACGTGTGTTACGTGTAAGGTCCTTATTAGGCCTCAAAAGGCCTTAATACGGTCTTTAGAGGCCTGTGCAGGTAGGTGACGGTGTTATAAGACAACGGCGCAAGGTAAAACCACTTGGGACGTCGTAGTCCATTTAGAGTGAAAGGATTAGACCGATGGTAACCTGCGCTGGCGCGTGGAAGCACGTGATTTACGTGTAAGGTCCTTTTACAGGCTGCAAAAGGCCTTATTACAGTCTTTAGAGGCCTGTGCAGGTAGTTGACGGTGTTATAAGACAACGGCGCCAGGGAAAACGACTTGGGACGTCGTAGGCTATTGAGAGTGGAACGACTAAACCGAAGGTAACCTGCGCAGGCGCTTGGATGCACGTGATTTACGTGTAAGCTCCTTAATAGGCCGCAAAAAGCCATATTACAGTCTTTAGAGGCCTGTGCATGTAGTTGACGGTGTTCTAAAGGCATGACGCGAAGGTAAACAACTTGGCACGTCGTAGTCTATTGAGAGTGAGAGGACTAGACCAATGGTAACCTGCACAGGCGCTTGGATGCACGTGATTTACGTGTAAGCTCCTTAATACGCCGCAAAAGGCCATATTACATTCTTTAGAGGCCTGCGCAGGTTGTTGACGGTGTTATAAGGCCATGGTGTCAATGATAACGACTCGCAACTTCGTAGTCCATTGAGTGTGGAAGGACTAGACCGATGGAAACATGCGCAGGCACGTGGAACTACGTGATTAACGTGTAAGGACTTTATTAGGCAGCAAAAGGCCATATTACAGCTTTTAGAGGCTTGTGCACGTAGTTGAGGATGTTCTAAGGCCATAGCGAGAAGGAAAACGACTTGGGACGTCGTAGTCTATTGAGAGTGGAAGGGTTAGATCGATGGTAAACTGCGAAGGCTCGTGGAAAAACGCGATTTAAGTGTAAGGTTCTTATTAGGCCGCAAAAGGCCATATTACTGTCTTTAGAGGCCTGTGCAGATAGTTGACGGTGTTATAAGACAACGGCGCCAAGGAAAACGACTTTGGACATCGTAGGCCATTTAGAGTGGAACGACTAAACCGATGGTAACCTGCGCAGGCGCTTGGATGCACGTGATTTACGTGTAAGCTCCTTAATAGGCCGCAAAAGGCCATATTACAGTCTTTAGAGACCTGTGCATGTAGTTTTTGTGTTCTAAAGGCATGACGCGAAGGTAAACAACTTGGCACGTCGTAGTCTATTGAGAGTGAGAGGACTAGACCGATGGTAACCTGCGCCGGCACGTGGAAGCACGTGATTTACGTGTAAGGTCCTTTTACAGGCTGCAAAAGGCCTTATTACAGTCTTTAGAGGCCTGTGCAGCTAGTTGACGGTGTTATAAGACAACGGCGCCAGGGAAAACGACTTGGGACGTCGTAGGCCATTGAGAGTGGAACGACTAAACCGATGGTAACCTGCGCAGGCGCTTGGATGCACGTGATTTACGTGTAAGCTCCTTAATAGGCCGCAAAGGCCATATTACAGTCTTTAGAGGCCTGTGCATGTAGTTGACGGTGTTATAAGGCCATGGCGCCAAGGAAAACGACTTGCAACTTCGTAGTCCATTGAGTGTGGAAGGACTAGACCGATGGAAACCTGCGCAGGCGCGTGGAAAAACGCGATTTAGGTGTAAGGTTCTTATTAGGCCTCAAAAGGCCATATTACAGTCTTTAGAGGCCTGTGCATGTAGTTAACGGTGTTTTAAAGGCATGGCGCGAAGGTAAACGACTTGGGACGTCGTAGTCTATTGAGAGTGAAAGGACTAGACCGATGGTAACCTGCCCAGGCGCGTGTAAGCACGTGATTTACGTGTAAGGTCCTTATTAGGCCGCAAAAGTCCATATTACGGCCTTTAGGGGCCTGTGCACGTAGTAGACGGTGGTCGTAAGCCATGGCGCCAAGGAAAATGACTTGGGACGTCGTAGTCTATTCAGAGTGGAAAGACTTGACCGATGATAACCTGCGCAGACGCGTGCAAGCACATGATTTACGTGTAAGGTGCTTATTAGGCTGCAAAAGTCTTTATTAAAGTCTTGAGAGGCCTGTGCAGGTAGTTAACGGTGTTTTAAAACCATGGCGCCAACGAACACGACTTGCGACGTCGTAGTCAATTGAGAGTGAAAGGACTAGACCGATCGTAACATGCGCAGGCAGGTGGAACTACGTGATTTACGCGTAAGGACTTTATTAGGCAGCAAAAGGCCATATTACAGCTTTTAGAGGCTTGTGCACGTAGTTGAGGATGTTCTAAGGCCATAGCGAGAATGAAAACGACTTGGGACATCGTAGTCCATTTAGAGTGGAAGGGTTAGACCGATGGTAAACCTGCGCAGGTGCGTGGAAAACGCGATTTAGGTGTAAGGTTCTTATTAGGCCGCAAAAGGCCTTACTACGGTCTTTAGAGGCCTGTGCAGGGAGTTGACGGTGTTATAAGACAACGGCGACAGGGAAAACGACTTGGGACGTCGTAGTCTATTGAGAGTGAAAGGACTAAACCGATGGTAACTTGCGCAGGCGCTGGGAACCACGTGATTTACGTGTAAGGTCCTTATGAGGCCGCAAAAGGCCATATTACAGTCTTTAGAGGCCTGTGCATGTAATTGACGGTGTTCTAAAGTCATGGCGCCAAGGAAATGTCTTGGGACGTCGTAGGCCATTGAGAGTGGAACGACTAAACCGATTGTAACATGCACCGGCACGTGGAACTACGTGATTTACGTGTAAGGACTTTATTAGGCAGCAAAAGGCCATATTAAAGCTTTTGGAGGTTTGTGCACGTAGTTGAGGATGTTCTAAGGCCATAGCGATAAGGAAAACGACTTGGGACATCGTAGTCCATTGAGAGTGGAAGGGTTAGACAGATCGTAACCTGCGCAGGCGCGTGGAAAAACGCGATTTAGGTGTAAGGTTCTTATTAGGCCTCAAAAGGCCATATTACAGTCTTTAGAGGCCTGTGCATGTAATTAACGGTGTTCTAAAAGCATGGCGCGAAGGTAAACGACTTGGGACGTCGCAGTCTATTGAGAGTGAAAGGACTAGACCGTTGGTAACCTGGGCCTGCGCGTGGAGGCACGTGTGCATGTAGTTGACGGTGTTCTAAAGGTCCTTATTAGACCGCAAAAGGCCATATTATAGTCTTTAGAGGCCTGTGCATGTAGTTGACGGTGTTATAAGACAACGATGCCAAGGCAAACGACTTGGGACGTCGTAGTCCATTGAGAGTGAAAAGACTAGACCGATGGTAACCTGGGCCGGCGCGTGGAGGCACGTGTGCATGTAATTGACGGTGTTCTAAAGGCACAGCAACAAGGAAAACGACTTGGGACGTCGTAGTCTACTTACTGGCATGGTAACATGCGCAGGCGCTTGGAAGCACGTAATTTACGTGTAAAGTCCTTAATAGGCCGCAAAAGGTCATATTACAGTCTTTAGAGGCCCGTGCATGTAATTGACGGTGTTCTAAAGCCATGGCGCCAAGGAAATGACTTGGGACGTCGTAGGCCATTGAGAGTGGAACGACTAAACCGATGGTAACATGCGCAAGGGCTTGGAAGCACATGATTTACGTGTAAGGTCCTTATTAGGCCGCAAAAGGCCATATTACAGTCTTTAGAGGCCTGTGCATGTAGTTGACGGTGTTCTAAAAGGCATGGCGCCAAGGAAATGACTTTTGACATCTAGTCTATTGACAGTGAATGGACTAGACCGATGGCAACCTGCGCAGGTGCGTGGAATCATATGATTTACGTGTAAGGCCTTTATTACGGAACAAAAGGCCATATTACAGCCTTTAGATGCCTGTGCACGTAATAGACGGTGTTCTAAGCCTATGGCGCCAAGGAAAACGACTTGCAACTTCGTAGTCCATTGAGAGTTGAAGTACTAGACCGATGAAAAACTGCGCAGGTGCGTGGAAGCACGTGATTTACGTGTAATGTCCTAGTTAGACCGTAAAAGGCCATATTACAGTCTTTAGAGACCTGTGCATGTAGTTGACGGTGTTCTAAAGGCATGGCGCCAAGGAAAACTACTTGGGACGTCGTAGTCTATTGAGGGTGAAAGGACTAGACCGATTGTAACATGCACCGGCACGTGGAACTACGTGATTTACGTGTAAGGACTTTATTAGGCAGCAAAAGTCCATATTAAAGTTTTTGGAGGTTTGTGCACGTAGTTGAGGATGTTCTAAGGCCATAGCGATAAGGAAAACGACTTGGGACATCGTAGTCCATTGAGAGTGGAAGGGTTAGACAGATCGTAACCTGCGCAGGCGCGTGGAAAAACGCGATTTAGGTGTAAGGTTCTTATTAGGCCTCAAAAGGCCATATTACAGTCTTTAGAGGCCTGTGCATGTAATTAACGGTGTTCTAAAGGCATGGCGCGAAGGTAAACGACTTGGGACGTCGTAGTCTATTGAGAGTGAAAGGACTAGACCGTTGGTAACCTGGGCCTGCGCGTGGAGGCACGTGTGCATGTAGTTGACGGTGTTCTAAAGGTCCTTATTAGACCGCAAAAGGCCATATTATAGTCTTTAGAGGCCTGTGCATGTAGTTGACGGTGTTATAAGACAACGATACCAAGGCAAACGACTTGGGACGTCGTAGTCCATTGAGAGTGAAAAGACTAGACCGATGGTAACCTGGGCCGGCGCGTGGAGGCACGTGTGCATGTAATTGACGGTGTTCTAAAGGCACGGCAACAAGGAAAACGACTTGGGACGTCGTAGTCTACTTACTGGCATGGTAACATGCGCAGGCGCTTGGAAGCACGTAATTTACGTGTAAAGTCCTTAATAGGCCGCAAAAGGTCATATTACAGTCTTTAGAGGCCTGTGCATGTAATTGACGGTGTTCTAAAGTCATGGCGCCAAGGAAATGACTTGGGACGTCGTAGGCCATTGAGAGTGGAACGACTAAACCGATGGTAACCTGCGCAAGGGCTTGGAAGCACATGATTTACGTGTAAGGTCCTTATTAGGCCGCAAAAGGCCATATTAAAGTCTTTAGAGGCCTGTGCATGTAGTTGACGGTGTTCTAAAGGCATGGCGCCAAGGAAATGACTTTTGACATCTAGTCTATTGACAGTGAATGGACTAGACGATGGCAACCTGCGCAGGTGCGTGGAATCATATGATTTACGTGTAAGGCCTTTATTAGGGAACAAAAGGCCATATTACAGCCTTTAGATGCCTGTGCACGTAGTGGACGGTGTTTCTAAGCCTATGGCGCCAAGGAAAACGACTTGCAACTTCGTAGTCCATTGAGAGTTGAAGGACTAGACCGATGAAAACCTGCACAGGTGCGTGGAAGCACGTGATTTACGTGTAATGTCCTAGTTAGGCCGTAAAAGGCCATATTACAGTCTTTAGAGACCTGTGCATGTAGTTGACGGTGTTCTAAAGGCATGGCGCCAAGGAAAACTACTTGGGACGTCGTAGTCTATTGAGGGTGAAAGGACTAGACCGATTGTAACATGCACCGGCACGTGGAACTACGTGATTTACGTGCAAGGACTTTATTAGGCAGCAAAAGGCCATATTAAAGCTTTTGGAGGTTTGTGCACGTAGTTGAGGATGTTCTAAGACCATAGCGATAAGGAAAACGACTTGGGACATCGTAGTCCATTGAGAGTGGAAGGGTTAGACAGATCGTAACCTGCGCAGGCGCGTGGAAAAACGCGATTTAGGTGTAAGGTTCTTATTAGGCCTCAAAAGGCCATATTACAGTCTTTAGAGGCCTGTGCATGTAATTAACGGTGTTCTAAAGGCATGGCGCGAAGGTAAACGACTTGGGACGTCGTAGTCTATTGAGAGTGAAAGGACTAGACCGTTGGTAACCTGGGCCTGCGCGTGGAGGCACGTGTGCATGTAGTTGACGGTGTTCTAAAGGTCCTTATTAGACCGCAAAAGGCCATATTATAGTCTTTAGAGGCCTGTGCATGTAGTTGACGGTGTTATAAGACAACGATACCAAGGCAAACGACTTGGGACGTCGTAGTCCATTGAGAGTGAAAAGACTAGACCGATGGTAACCTGGGCCGGCGCGTGGAGGCACGTGTGCATGTAATTGACGGTGTTCTAAAGGCACGGCAACAAGGAAAACGACTTGGGACGTCGTAGTCTACTTACTGGCATGGTAACATGCGCAGGCGCTTGGAAGCACGTAATTTACGTGTAAAGTCCTTAATAGGCCGCAAAAGGTCATATTACAGTCTTTAGAGGCCTGTGCATGTAATTGACGGTGTTCTAAAGTCATGGCGCCAAGGAAATGACTTGGGACGTCGTAGGCCATTGAGAGTGGAACGACTAAACCGATGGTAACCTGCGCAAGGGCTTGGAAGCACATGATTTACGTGTAAGGTCCTTATTAGGCCGCAAAAGGCCATATTAAAGTCTTTAGAGGCCTGTGCATGTAGTTGACGGTGTTCTAAAGGCATGGCGCCAAGGAAATGACTTTTGACATCTAGTCTATTGACAGTGAATGGACTAGACCGATGGCAACCTGCGCAGGTGCGTGGAATCATATGATTTACGTGTAAGGCCTTTATTAGGGAACAAAAGGCCATATTACAGCCTTTAGATGCCTGTGCACGTAGTGGACGGTGTTCTAAGCCTATGGCGCCAAGGAAAACGACTTGCAACTTCGTAGTCCATTGAGAGTTGAAGGACTAGACCGATGAAAACCTGCACAGGTGCGTGGAAGCACGTGATTTACGTGTAATGTCCTAGTTAGGCCGTAAAAGGCCATATTACAGTCTTTAGAGACCTGTGCATGTAGTTGACGGTGTTCTAAAGGCATGGCGCCAAGGAAAACTACTTGGGACGTCGTAGTCTATTGAGGGTGAAAGGACTAGACCGATTGTAACATGCACCGGCACGTGGAACTACGTGATTTACGTGTAAGGACTTTATTAGGCAGCAAAAGGCCATATTAAAGCTTTTGGAGGTTTGTGCACGTAGTTGAGGATGTTCTAAGACCATAGCGATAAGGAAAACGACTTGGGACATCGTAGTCCATTGAGAGTGGAAGGGTTAGACAGATCGTAACCTGCGCAGGCGCGTGGAAAAACGCGATTTAGGTGTAAGGTTCTTATTAGGCCTCAAAAGGCCATATTACAGTCTTTAGAGGCCTGTGCATGTAATTAACGGTGTTCTAAAGGCATGGCGCGAAGGTAAACGACTTGGGACGTCGTAGTCTATTGAGAGTGAAAGGACTAGACCGTTGATAACATGGGCCTGCGCGTGGAGGCACGTGTGCATGTAGTTGACGGTGTTCTAAAGGTCCTTATTAGGCCGCAAAAGGCCATATTACAGTTTTTAGAGGCCTGTGCATGTAGTTGACGGTGTTATAAGACAACGATGCCAAGGCAAACGACTTAGGACGTCGTAGTCCATTGAGAGTGAAAGGACTAGACGGATGGTAACCTGGGCCGGCGCGTGGAGGCACGTGTGCATGTAGTTGACGGTGTTCTAAAGGCACGGCAACAAGGAAAACGACTTGGGACGTCGTAGTCTACTTACTGGCATGGTAACATGCGCAGGCGCTTGGAAGCACGTAATTTACGTGTAAAGTCCTTAATAGGCCGCAAAAAGTCATATTACAGTCTTTAGAGGCCTGTGCATGTAGTTGGCGGTGTTATAAGAAAACGGCGCCAGGGAAAACAACTTGGGACGTCGTAGGCCATTGAGAGTGGAACGACTAAACCAATGGTAACCTGCGCAGGCGCTTGGATGCACGTGATTTACGTGTAAGCTCCTTAATAGTCCGCAAAAGGCCATATTACATTCTTTAGAGGCCTGCGCAGGTAGTTGACGGTGTTATAAGGCCATGGCGTCAATGAAAACAACTTGGGACGTCGTAGTCCATTGAGAGTGAAAGGACTAGACCGATGGTAACCTGGGCCGGCGCGTGGAGGCACGTGTGCATGTAGTTGACGGTGTTCTAAAGGCACGGCAACAAGGAAAACGACTTGGGACGTCGTAGTCTACTTACTGGCATGGTAACATGCGCAGGCGCTTGGAAGCACGTAATTTACGTGTAAAGTCCTTAATAGGCCCCAAAAGGTCATGTTACAGTCTTTAGAGGCCTGTGCATGTAATTGACGGTGTTCTAAAGTCATGGCGCCAAGGAAATGACTTGGGACGTCGTAGGCCATTGAGAGTGGAACGACTAAACCGATGGTAACCTGCGCAAGGGCTTGGAAGCACATGATTTACGTGTAAGGTCCTTATTAGGCCGCAAAAGGCCATATTACCGTCTTTAGAGGCCTGTGCATGTAGTTGACGGTGTTCTAAAGGCATGGCGCCAAGGAAATGACTTTTGACATCTAGTCTATTGACAGTGAATGGACTAGACCGATGGTAACCTGCGCAGGTGCGTGGAATCACATGATTTACGTGTAAGGCCTTTATTAGGGAACAAAAGGCCATATTACAGCCTTTAGGGGCCTGTGCACGTAGTAGACGGTGGTCGTAAGCCATGGCGCCAAGGAAAATGACTTGGGACGTCGTAGTCTATTCAGAGTGGAAAGACTTGACCGATGATAACCTGCGCAGACGCATGCAAGCACGTGATTTACGCGTAAGGACTATATTAGGCAGCAAAAGGCCATATTAAAGCTTTTGGAGGTTTGTGCACGTAGTTGAGGATGTTCTAAGGCCATAGCGAGAAGGAAAACGACTTTGGACGTCGTAGTCCAGTGAGATTGGAATGGTTAGACAGATGGTAACCTGTGCAGGCGCGTGTAAGCACGTGATTTACGTGTAAGGTCCTTATTAGGCCTCAAAAGGCCATATTACATTCTTTAGAGGCCTGTGCATGTAGTTAACGGTGTTATAAGACAACGATGCCAAGGCAAACGACTTAGGTCGTCGTAGTCCATTGAGAGTGAAAGGACTAGACGGATGGTAACCTGGGCCGGCGCGTGGAGGCACGTGTGCATGTAGTTGACGGTGTTCTAAAGGCAAGGCAACAAGGAAAACGACTTGGGACGTCGTAGTCTACTTAGTGGCATGGTAACATGCACAGGCGCTTGGAAGCACGTAATTTACGTGTAAAGTCCTTAATAGGCCGCAAAAAGTCATATTACAGTCTTTAGAGGCCTGTGCATGTAGTTGGCGGTGTTATAAGAAAACGGCGCCAGGGAAAACAACTTGGGACGTCGTAGGCCATTGAGAGTGGAACGACTAAACCAATGGTAACCTGCGCAGGCGCTTGGATGCACGTGATTTACGTGTAAGCTCCTTAATAGGCCGCAAAAGGCCATATTACATTCTTTAGAGGCCTGTGCATGTAGTTAACGGTATTCTAAAGGCATGGCGCGAAGGTAAACGACTTGGGACGTCGTAGTCTATTTAGAGTGAAAGGACTAGACCGATGGTAACCTGCCAGGCGCGTGTAAGCACGTGATTTACGTGTAAGGTCCTTATTAGGCCGCAAAAGGCCATATTACGGCCTTTAGGGGCCTGTGCACGTAGTAGACGGTGGTCGTAAGCCATGGCGCCAAGGAAAATGACTTGGGACGTCGTAGTCTATTCAGAGTGGAAAAACTTGACCGATGATAACCTGCGCAGGCGCATGCAAGCACGTGATTTACGTGTAAGCTGCTTATTAGGCTGCAAAAGTCTTTATTAAAGTCTTGAGAGGCCTGTGCAGGTAGTTAACGGTGTTTTACAACCATGGCGCCAACGAACACGACTTGCGACGTCGTATTCAATTGAGAGTAAATGGACTAGACCGATCGTAACATGCGCAGGCAGGTGGAACAACGTGATTTACGTGTAAGGACTTTATTAGGCAGCAAAAGGCCATATTACAGCTTTTAGAGGCTTGTGCACGTAGTTGAGGAAGTTCTAAGGCCATAGCGAGAATGAAAACGACTTGGGACATCGTAGTCCATTGAGAGTGGAAGGGTTAGACCGATGGTAACCTGCGCAGGTGCGTGGAAAATCGCGATTTAGGTGTAAGGTTCTTATTAGGCCGCAAAAGGCCTTACTACGGTCTTTAGAGGCCTGTGCAGGTAGTTGACGGTGTTATAAGACAACGGCGACAGGGAGAACGTCTTGGGACGTCGTAGTCTATTGAGAGTGAAAGGACTAAACCGATGGTAACCTGCGCAGGCACTGGGAACCACGTGATTTACGTGTAAGGTCCTTATTAGGCCGCAAAAGGCCATATTAGAGTCTTTAGAGGCCTGTGCATGTAGTTGACGGTGTTATAAGACAACGATGCCAAGGCAAACGACTTAGGACGTCGTAGTCCCTTGAGAGTGAAAGGACTAGACGGATGGTAACCTGGGCCGGCGCGTGGAGGCACGTGTGCATGTAGTTGACGGTGTTCTAAAGGCAAGGCAACAAGGAAAACGACTTGGGACGTCGTAGTCTACTTAGTGGCATGGTAATATGCGCAGGCGCTTGGAAGCACGTAATATACGTGTAAAGTCCTTAATAGGCCGCAAAAAGTCATATTACAGTCTTTAGAGGCCTGTGCATGTAGTTGGCGGTGTTATAAGAAAACGGCGCCAGGGAAAACAACTTGGGATGTCGTAGGCCATTGAGAGTGGAACGACTAAACCAATGGTAACCTGCGCAGGCGCTTGGATGCACGTGATTTACGTGTAAGCTCCTTAATAGGCCGCAAAAGGCCATATTACATTCTTTAGAGGCCTGCGCAGGTAGTTGACGGTGTTATAAGGCCATGGCGTCAATGAAAACAAACTTGGGACGTCGTAGTCCATTGAGTGTGAAAGGACTAGACCGATGGTAACCAGGGCCGGCGCGTGCAGGCACGTGATTTACGTGTAAGGTCCTTTTACAGGCTGCAAAAAGCCTTATTACAGTCTTTAGAGGCCTGTGCAGGTAGTTGACGGTGTTATAAGACAACGGTGCAAGGGGAAACAACTTGGGACGTCGTAGGCCATTGCGAGTGGAACGACTAAACCAATGGTAACCTGCACAGGCGCTTGGATGCACGTGATTTACGTGTAAGCTCCTTAATAGGCCACAAAAGGCCATATTACATTCTTTAGAGGCCTGCGCAGGTAGTTGACGGTGTTATAAGGCCATGGTGTCAATGAAAACGACTCGCTACTTCGTAGTCCATTGAGTGTGGAAAGACTAGACCGATGGAAACATGCGCAGGCACGTGGAACTACGTGATTAACGTGTAAGGACTTTATTAGGCAGCAAAAGGCCATATTACAGCTTTTAGAGGCTTGTGCACGTAGTTGAGGATGTTCTAAGGCCATAGCGAGAAGGAAAACAACTTGGGACGTCGTAGTCTATTGCGAGTGAAAGGACTAGACCGATGGTAACCTGCGCAGTAACATGGAAGCACGTGTTATACGTATAAGGTCCTTATTAGGCCGCAAAAGGCCTTAATACAGTCTTTAGAGGCCTGTGCATGTAGTTGACGGTGTTCTAAAGGCATGGGGCGAAGGTAAACGACTTGGGACGTCGTAGTCTATTGAGAGTGAAAGTACTAGACCGATGGTAACCTGCGCAGGCATGTGGAAGCACGTGTTTTACGTGTAAGGTCCTTATTAGGCCGCAAAAGGCCTTACTACAGGCTTTAGAGGCCTGTGCAGGTAGTTCACGGTGTTATAAGACAACGGCGCAAGGGAAAACGACTTGGGACGTCGTAGTCCATTGAGAGTGAAAGGATTAGACCGATGGTAACCTGCGCCGGTGCGTGGAAGCACGTGATTTACGTGTAAGGTCCTTATTAGGCCGCAAAAGGCCATATTACGGCCTTTAGGGGCCTGTGCACGTAGTAGACGGTGGTCGTAAGCCATGGCGCCAAGGAAAATGACTTGGGACGTCGTAGTCTATTCAGAGGGGAAAGATTTGACCGATGATAACCTGCGCCGGTGCGTGGAAGCACGTGATTTACGTGTAAGGTCCTTTTACAGGCTGCACAAGGCCTTATTACAGTCTTTAGAGGCCTGTGCAGGTAGTTGACGGTGTTATAAGACAACGGCGCCAGGGAAAACAACTTGGGACGTCGTAGGCCATTGAGAGTGGAACGACTAAACCAATGGTAACCTGCGCAGGCGCTTGGATGCACGTGATTTACGTGTCAGCTCCTTAATAGGCGGCAAAAGGCCATATTACATTCTTTAGAGGCCTGTGCATGTAGTTGACGGTGTTCTAAAGCCATGGGGCGAAGGTAAACGACTTGGGACGTCGTAGTCTATTGAGAGTGAAAGTACTAGACCGATGGTAACCTGCGCAGGCATGTGGAAGCACGTGTTTTACGTGTAAGGACTTTATTAGGCAGCTAAAGGCCATATTACAGCTTTTAGAGGCTTGTGCACGTAGTTGAGGATGTTTTAAGGCCATAGCGAGAATGAAAACGACTTGGGACATTGTAGTCCATTGAGAGTGGAAGGGTTAGACCGATGGTAACCTGCGCAGGTGCGTGGAAAAATCGCTATTTAGGTGTAAGGTTCTTATTAGGCCGCAAAAGGCCTTACTACGGTCTTTAGAGGCCTCTGCAGGTAGTTGACGGTGTTATAAGACAAGGGCGCCAGGGAAAACGACTTGGGACGTCGTAGGCCATTGAGAGTGGAACGACTAAACCGATGGTAACCTGAGCAGGCGCTTGGATGCACGTGATTTACGTGTAAGCTCCTTAATAGGCCGCAAAAAGCCATATTACAGTCTTTAGAGGCCTGTGCATGTAGTTGACGGTGTTCTAAAGGCATGACGCGAAGGTAAACAACTTGGGACGTCGTAGTCTATTGAGAGTGAGAGGACTAGACCGATGGTAACGGGCGCAGGCACGTGGAAGCACGTGTTTTACGTGTAAGGTCCTTATTAGGCCGCAAAAGGCCTTACTACGGTCTTTAGAGGCCTGTGCAGGTAGGTGACGGTGTTATAAGACAACGGCGCAAGGGAAAACCACTTGGGACGTCGTAGTCCATTTAGAGTGAAAGGATTAGACCGATGCTAACCTGCGCCGGCGCGTGGAAGCACGTGATTTACGTGTAAGGTCCTTTTACAGGGTGCAAAAGGCCTTATTACAGTCTTTAGAGGCCTGTGCAGGTAGTTGACGGTGTTATAAGACAACGGCGCCAGGGAAAACGACTTGGGACGTCGTAGGCCATTGAGAGTGGAACGACTAAACCGATGGTAACCTGCGCAGGCGCTTGGATGCACGTGATTTACGTGTAAGCTCCTTAATAGGCCGCAAAAGGCCATATTACAGTCTTTAGAGGCCTGTGCATGTAGTTGACGGTGTTATAATGTCATGGCGCCAAGGAAAACGACTTGCAACTTCGTAGTCCATTGAGTGTGGAAGGACTAGATCGATGGAAACCTGCGCAGGCACGTAGAACTAAGTGATTTACGTGTAAGGTCCTTATTAAGCCGCAAAAGGCCATATTACAGTCTTTAGAGGCCTGTGCATGTAGTTGACGGTGTTATAAGACAACGATGCCAGGGCAAACGACTTGGGACGTCGTAGTCCATTGAGAGTGAAAGGACTAGACCGATGGTAACCTGGGCCGGCGCGTGGAGGCACGTGTGCATGTAGTTGACGGTGTTCTAAAGGTCCTTATTAGACCGCAAAAGGCCATATTATAGTCTTTAGAGGCCTGTGCATGTAGTTGACGGTGTTATAAGACAACGATGCCAAGGCAAACGACTTAGGACGTCGTAGTCCATTGAGAGTGAAAGGACTAGACGGATGGTAACCTGGGCCGGCGCGTGGAGGCACGTGTGCATGTAGTTGACGGTGTTCTAAAGGCACGGCAACAAGGAAAACGACTTGGGACGTCGTAGTCTACTTACTGGCATGGTAACATGCGCAGGCGCTTGGAAGCACGTAATTTACGTGTAAAGTCCTTAATAGGCCGCAAAAGGTCATATTACAGTCTTTAGAGGCCTGTGCATGTAGTTGACGGTGTTCTAAAGGCATGGCGCCAAGGAAATGACTTTTGACATCTAGTCTATTGACAGTGAATGGACTAGACCGATGGCAACCTGCGCAGGTGCGTGGAATCATATGATTTACGTGTAAGGCCTTTATTAGGGAACAAAAGGCCATATTACAGCCTTTAGATGCCTGTGCACGTAGTAGACGGTGTTCTAAGCCTATGGCGCCAAGGAAAACGACTTGCAACTTCGTAGTCCATTGAGAGTTGAAGGACTAGACCGATGAAAACCTGCGCAGGTGCGTGGAAGCACGTGATTTACGTGTAATGTCCTAGTTAGGCCGTAAAAGGCCATATTACAGTTTTTAGAGACCTGTGCATGTAGTTGACGGTGTTCTAAAGGCATGGCGCCAAGGAAAACTACTTGGGACGTCGTAGTCTATTGAGGGTGAAAGGACTAGACCGATTGTAACATGCACCGGCACGTGGAACTACGTGATTTACGTGTAAGGACTTTATTAGGCAGCAAAAGGCCATATTACAGCTTTTAGAGGCTTGTGCACGTAGTTGAGGATGTTTTAAGGCCATAGCGAGAAGGAAAACGACTTAGGACATTGTAGTCCATTGAGAGTGGAAGGATTAGACCGATGGTAACCTGCGCAGGCGCGTGGAAAAACGCGATTTAGGTGTAAGGTTCTTATTAGGCCTCAAAAGGCCATATTACAGTCTTTAGAGGCCTGTGCATGTAGTTAACGGTGTTCTAAAGGCATGGCGCGAAGGTAAACGACTTGGGACGTCGTAGTCTATTGAGAGTGAAAGGACTAGATCGATGGTAACCTGCCCAGGCGCGTGTAAGCACGTGATTTACGTGTAAGGTCCTTATTAGGCCGCAAAAGTCTTTACTAAAATCTTGACAGGCATGTACAGGTAGTTAACGGTGTTTTACAACCATGGCGCCAACGAACACGACTTGCGACGTCGTAGTCAATTGAGAGTGAAAGGACTAGACCGATCGTAACATGCGCAGGCAGGTGGAACAACGTGATTTACGTGTAAGGAGATTATTAGGCAGCAAAAGGCCATATTACAGCTTTTAGAGGCTTGTGCCCGTAGTTGAGGATGTTCTAAGGCCATAGCGAGAATGTAAACGACCTGGGACATCATAGTCCATTGAGAGTGGAAGGGTTAGACCGATGGTAACCTGCGCAGGTGCGTGGAAAATCGCGACTTAGGTGTAAGGTTCTTATTAGGCCGCAAAAGGCCTTACTACGGTCTTTAGAGGCCTGTGCAGGTAGTTGACGGTGTTATAAGACAACGGCGACAGGGAAAACGTCTTGGGACGTCGTAGTCTATTGAGAGTGAAAGGACTAAACCGATGGTAACCTGCGCAGGCGCTGGGAACCACGTGATTTACGTGTAAGGTCCTTATTAGGCCGCAAAAGGCCATATTAGAGTCTTTAGAGGCCTGTGCATGTAGTTGACGGTGTTATAAGACAACGATGCCAAGGCAAACGACTTAGGACGTCGTAGTCCATTGAGAGTGAAAGGACTAGACGGATGGTAACCTGGGCCGGCGCGTGGAGGCACGTGTGCATGTAGTTGACGGTGTTCTAAAGGCAAGGCAACAAGGAAAACGACTTGGGACGTCGTAGTCTACTTAGTGGCATGGTAACATGCGCAGGCGCTTGGAAGCACGTAATTTACGTGTAAAGTCCTTAATAGGCCGCAAAAAGTCATATTACAGTCTTTAGAGGCCTGTGCATGTAGTTGGCGGTGTTATAAGAAAACGGCGCCAGGGAAAACAACTTGGGATGTCGTAGGCCATTGAGAGTGGAACGACTAAACCAATGGTAACCTGCGCAGGCGCTTGGATGCACGTGATTTACGTGTAAGCTCCTTAATAGGCCGCAAAAGGCCATATTACATTCTTTAGAGGCCTGCGCAGGTAGTTGACGGTGTTATAAGGCCATGGCGTCAATGAAAACAACTTGGGACGTCGTAGTCCATTGAGAGTGAAAGGACTAGACCGATGGTAACCAGGGCCGGCGCGTGGAGGCACGTGATTTACGTGTAAGGTCCTTTTACAGGCTGCAAAAAGCCTTATTACAGTTTTTAGAGGCCTGTGCAGGTAGTTGACGGTGTTATAAGACAACGGCGCAAGGAAAAACAACTTGGGACGTCGTAGGCCATTGCGAGTGGAACGACTAAACCAATGGTAACCTGCACAGGCGCTTGGATGCACGTGATTTACGTGTAAGCTCCTTAATAGGCCACAAAAGGCCATATTACATTCTTTAGAGGCCTGCGCAGGTAGTTGACGGTGTTATAAGGCCATGGTGTCAATGAAAACGACTCGCAACTTCGTAGTCCATTGAGTGTGGAAAGACTAGACCGATGGAAACATGCGCAGGCACGTGGAACTACGTGATTAACGTGTAAGGACTTTATTAGGCAGCAAAAGGCCATATTACAGCTTTTAGAGGCTTGTGCACGTAGTTGAGGATGTTCTAAGGCCATAGCGAGAAGGAAAACGACTTGGGACGTCGTAGTCTATTGCGAGTGAAAGGACTAGACCGATGGTAACCTGCGCAGTAACATGGAAGCACGTGTTATACGTATAAGGTCCTTATTAGGCCGCAAAAGGCCTTAATACAGTCTTTAGAGGCCTGTGCATGTAGTTGACGGTGTTCTAAAGGCATGGGGCGAAGGTAAACGACTTGGGACGTCGTAGTCTATTGAGAGTGAAAGTACTAGACCGATGGTAACCTGCGCAGGCATGTGGAAGCACGTGTTTTACGTGTAAGGTCCTTATTAGGCCGCAAAAGGCCTTACTACAGGCTTTAGAGGCCTGTGCAGGTAGTTGACGGTGTTATAAGACAACGGCGCAAGGGAAAACGACTTGTGACGTCGTAGTCCATTGAGAGTGAAAGGATTAGACCGATGGTAACTTGCGCCGGTGCGTGGAAGCACGTGATTTACGTGTAAGGTCCTTATTAGGCCGCAAAAGGCCATATTACGGCCTTTAGGGGCCTGTGCACGTAGTAGACGGTGGTCGTTAGCCATGGCGCCAAGGAAAATGACTTGGGACGTCGTAGTCTATTCAGAGTGAAAAGATTTGACCAATGATAACCTGCGCCGGTGCGTGGAAACACGTGATTTACGTGTAAGGTCCTTTTACAGGCTGCACAAGGCCTTATTACAGTCTTTAGAGGCCTGTGCAGGTAGTTGACGGTGTTATAAGACAACGGCGCCAGGGAAAACAACTTGGGACGTCGTAGGCCATTGAGAGTGGAACGACTAAACCAATGGTAACCTGCGCAGGCGCTTGGATGCACGTGATTTACGTGTCAGCTCCTTAATAGGCCGCAAAAGGCAATATTACATTCTTTAGAGGCCTGTGCATGTAGTTGACGGTGTTCTAAAGGCATGGGGCGAAGGTAAACGACTTGGGACGTCGTAGTCTATTGAGAGTGAAAGTACTAGACCGATGGTAACCTGCGCAGGCATGTGGAAGCACGTGTTTTACGTGTAAGGACTTTATTAGGCAGCTAAAGGCCATATTACAGCTTTTAGAGGCTTGTGCACGTAGTTGAGGATGTTCTAAGGCCATAGCGAGAATGAAAACGACTTGGGACATTGTAGTCCATGTAGAGTGGAAGGGTTAGACCGATGGTAACCTGCGCAGGTGCGTGGAAAAGTCGCTATTTAGGTGTAAGGTTCTTATTAGGCCGCAAAAGGCCTTACTACGGTCTTTAGAGGCCTCTGCAGGTAGTTGACGGTGTTACAAGACAACGGCGCCAGGGAAAACGACTTGGGACGTCGTAGGCCATTGAGAGTGGAACGACTAAACCGATGGTAACCTGAGCAGGCGCTTGGATGCACGTGATTTACGTGTAAGCTCCTTAATAGGCCGCAAAAGGCCATATTACAGTCTTTAGAGGCCTGTGCATGTAGTTGACGGTGTTCTAAAGGCATGACGCGAAGGTAAACAACTTGGGACGTCGTAGTCTATTGAGAGTGAGAGGACTAGACCGATGGTAACGGGCGCAGGCACGTGGAAGCACGTGTTTTACGTGTAAGGTCCTTATTAGGCCGCAAAAGGCCTTACTACGGTCTTTAGAGGCCTGTGCAGGTAGGTGACGGTGTTATAAGACAACGGCGCAAGGGAAAACCACTGGGGACGTCGTAGTCCATTGAGAGTGAAAGGATTAGACCGATGGTAACCTGCGCCGGCGCGTGGAAGCACGTGATTTACGTGTAAGGTCCTTTTACAGGGTGCAAAAGGCCTTATTACAGTCTTTAGAGGCCTGTGCAGGTAGTTGACGGTGTTATAAGACAACGGCGCCAGGGAAAACGACTTGGGACGTCGTAGGCCATTGAGAGTGGAACGACTAAACCGATGGTAACCTGCTCTGGCGCTTGGATGCACGTGATTTACGTGTAAGCTCCTTAATAGGCCGCAAAAGGCCATATTACAGTCTTTAGAGGCCTGTGCATGTAGTTGACGGTGTTATAAGGTCATGGCGCCAAGGAAAACGACTTGCAACTTCGTAGTCCATTGAGTGTGGAAGGACTAGATCGATGGAAACCTGCGCAGGCACGTAGAACTAAGTGATTTACGTGTAAGGCCTTTATTAGGCAGCAAAAGGCCATATTACAGCTTTTAGAGGCTTGTGCACGTAGTTGAGGATGTTTTAAGGCCATAGCGAGAAGGAAAACGACTTGGGACATTGTAGTCCATTGAGAGTGGAAGGGTTAGATCGATGGTAAACTGCGCAGGCGAGTTGAAAAACGCGATTTAAGTGTAAGGTTCTTATTAGGCCGCAAAAGGCCATATTACTGTCTTTAGAGGCCTGTGCAGATAGTTGACGGTGTTTTAAGGCAACGGCGCCAAGGAAAACGACTTTGGACATCGTAGGCCATTTAGAGTGGAACGACTAAACCGATGGTAACCTGCTCAGGCGCTTGGATGCACGTGATTTACGTGTAAGCTCCTTAATAGGCCGCAAAAGGCCATATTACAGTCTTTAGAGGCCTGTGCATGTAGTTGACGGTGTTCTAAAGGCATGACGCGAAGGTAAACAACTTGGCACGTCGTAGTCTATTGAGAGTGAGAGGACTAGACCGATGGTAACCTGCGCAGGCACGTGGAAGCACGTGTTTTACGTGTAAGGTCCTTATTGGGCCGCAAAAGGCCTTACTACGGTCTTTAGAGGCGTGTGCAGGTAGTTGACGGTGTTATAAGACAACGGCGCAAGGGAAAACGACTTGGGACGTCGTAGTCCATTGAGATTGAAAGGATTAGACCGATGGTAACCTGCGCCGGCACGTGGAAGCACGTGATTTACGTGTAAGGTCCTTTTACAGGCTGCAAAAGGCCTTATTACAGTTTTTAGAGGCCTGTGCAGCTAGTTGACGGTGTTATAAGACAACGGCGCCAGGGAAAACGACTTGGGACGTCGTAGTCTATTGAGAGTGAAAGGACTAGACCGATGGTAACCTGCCCAGGCGCGTGTAAGCACGTGATTTACGTGTAAGGTCCTTATTAGGCCGCAAAAGGCCATATTACGGCCTTTAGGGGCCTGTGCACGTAGTAGACGGTGTTCGTAAGCCATGGCGCCAAGGAAAATGACTTGGGACGTCGTAGTCTATTCAGAGTGGAAAGACTTGACCGATGATAACCTGCGCAGACGCGTGCAAGCACATGATTTACGTGTAAGGTGCTTATTAGGCTGCAAAAGTCTTTATTAAAGTCTTGAGAGGCCTGTGCAGGTAGTTAACGGTGTTTTAAAACCATGGCGCCAACGAACACGACTTGCGACGTCGTAGTCAATTGAGAGTGAAAGGACTAGACCGATCGTAACATGCGCAGGCAGGTGGAACTACATGATTTACGTGTAAGGACTTTATTAGGCAGCAAAAGGCCATATTACAGCTTTTAGAGGCTTATGCACATAGTTGAGGATGTTCTAAGGCCATAGCGAGAATGAAAACGACTTGGGACATCGTAGTCCATTTAGAGTGGAAGGGTTAGACCGATGGTAACCTGCGCAGGTGCGTGGAAAAACGCGATTTAGGTGTAAGGTTCTTATTAGGCCGCAAAAGGCCTTACTACGGTCTTTAGGGGCCTGTGCAGGGAGTTAACGGTGTTATAAGACAACGGCGACAGGGAAAACGACTTGGGACGTCGTAGTCTATTGAGAGTGAAAGGACTGAACCGATGGTAACCTGTGCAGGCGCTGGGAACCACCTGATTTACGTGTAAGGTCCTTATTAAGCCGCAAAAGGCCATATTACAGTCTTTAGAGGCCTGTGCATGTAGTTGACGGTGTTATAAGACAACGATGCCAGGGCAAACGACTTGGGACGTCGTAGTCCATTGAGAGTGAAAGGACTAGACCGATGGTAACCTGGGCCGGCGCGTGGAGGCACGTGTGCATGTAGTTGACGGTGTTCTAAAGGTCCTTATTAGACCGCAAAAGGCCATATTATAGTCTTTAGAGGCCTGTGCATGTAGTTGACGGTGTTATAAGACAACGATGCCAGGGCAAACGACTTGGGACGTCGTAGTCCATTGAGAGTGAAAGGACTAGACCGATGGTAACCTGGACCGGCGCGTGGAGGCACGTGTGCATGTAGTTGACGGTGTTCTAAAGGTCCTTATTAGGCCGCAAAAGGCCATATTACAGTCTTTAGAGGCCTGTGCATGTAGTTGACGGTGTTCTAAAGGCATGGCGCCAAGGAAATGACTTTTGACATCTAGTCTATTGACAGTGAATGGACTAGACCGATGGCAACCTGCGCAGGTGCGTGGAATCATATGATTTACGTTTTAGGCCTTTATTAGGGAACAAAAGGCCATATTACAGCCATTAGATGCCTGTGCACGTAGTAGACGGTGTTCTAAGCCTATGGCGCCAAGGAAAACGACTTGCAACTTCGTAGTCCATTGAGAGTTGAAGGACTAGACCGATGAAAACCTGCGCAGGTGCGTGGAAGCACGTGATTTACGTGTAATGTCCTAGTTAGGCCGTAAAAGGCCATATTACAGTCTTTAGAGACCTGTGCATGTAGTTGACGGTGTTCTAAAGGCATGGCGCCAAGGAAAACTACTTGGAACGTCGTAGTCTATTGAGAGTGAAAGGACTAGACCGATTGTAACATGCACCGGCACGTGGAACTACGTGATTTACGTGTAAGGACTTTATTAGGCAGCAAAAGGCCATATTACAGCTTTTAGAGGCTTGTGCACGTAGTTGAGGATGTTTTAAGGCCATAGCGAGAAAGAAAACGACTTAGGACATTGTAGTCCATTGAGAGTGGAAGGATTAGACCGATGGTAACCTGCGCAGGCGCGTGGAAAAACGCGATTTAGGTGTAAGGTTCTTATTAGGCCTCAAAAGGCCATATTACAGTCTTTAGAGGCCTGTGCATGTAGTTAACGGTGTTCTAAAGGCATGGCGCGAAGGTAAACGACTTGGGACGTCGTAGTCTATTGAGAGTGAAAGGACTAGATCGATGGTAACCTGCCCAGGCGCGTGTAAGCACGTGATTTACGTGTAAGGTCCTTATTAGGCCGCAAAAGTCTTTATTAAAATCTTGACAGGCATGTACAGGTAGTTAACGGTGTTTTACAACCATGGCGCCAACGAACACGACTTGCGACGTCGTAGTCAATTGAGAGTGAAAAGACTAGACCGATCGTAACATTCGCAGGCAGGTGGAACAACGTGATTTACGTGTAAGGAGATTATTAGGCAGCAAAAGGCCATATTACAGCTTTTAGAGGCTTGTGCCCGTAGTTGAGGATGTTCTAAGGCCATAGCGAGAATGTAAACGACCTGGGACATCATAGTCCATTGAGAGTGGAAGGGTTAGACCGATGGTAAGCTGCGCAGGTGCGTGGAAAAACGCGATTTAGGCGTAAGGTCCTTATTAGACCGCAAAAGGCCATATTATAGTCTTTAGAGGCCTGTGCATGTAGTTGACGGTGTTATAAGACAACGATGCCAAGGCAAACGACTTGGGACGTCGTAGTCCATTGAGAGTGAAAAGACTAGACCGATGGTAACCTGGGCCGGCGCGTGGAGGCACGTGTGCATGTAATTGACGGTGTTCTAAAGACACGGCAACAAGGAAAACGACTTGGGACGTCGTAGTCTACTTACTGGCATGGTAACATGCGCAGGCGCTTGGAAGCACGTAATTTACGTGTAAAGTCCTTAATAGGCCGCAAAAGGTCATATTACAGTCTTTAGAGGCCTGTGCATGTAATGGACGGTGTTCTAAAGTCATGGCGCCAAGGAAATGACTTGGGACGTCGTAGGCCATTGAGAGTGGAACGACTAACCGATGGTAACCTGCGCAAAGGGCTTGGAAGCACATGATTTACGTGTAAGGTCCTTATTAAGGCCGCAAAAAGGCCATATTACAGTCTTTAGAGGCCTGTGCATGTAGTTGACGGTGTTCTAAAGGCATGGCGCCAAGGAAATGACTTTTGACATCTAGTCTATTGACAGTGAATGGACTAGACCGATGGCAACCTGCGCAGGTGCGTGGAATCATATGATTTACGTGTAAGGCCTTTATTAGGGAACAAAAGGCCATATTACAGCCTTTAGATGCCTGTGCACGTAGTAGACGGTGTTCTAAGCCTGTGTTGCCAAGGAAAACGACTTGCAACTTCGTAGTCCATTGAGAGTTGAAGGACTAGACCGATGAAAACCTGCGCAGGTGCGTGGAAGCACGTGATTTACGTGTAATGTCCTACTTAGGCCGTAAAAGGCCATATTACAGTCTTTAGAGACCTGTGCATGTAGTTGACGGTGTTCTAAAGGCATGGCGCCAAGGAAAACTACTTGGGACGTCGTAGTCTATTGAGAGTGAAAGGACTAGACCGATTGTAACATGCACCGGCACGTGGAACTACGTGATTTACGTGTAAGGACTTTATTAGGCAGCAAAAGGCCATATTACAGCTTTTAGAGGCTTGTGCACGTAGTTGAGGATGTTTTAAGGCCATAGCGAGAAGGAAAACGACTTAGGACATTGTAGTCCATTGAGAGTGGAAGGATTAGACCGATGGTAACCTGCGCAGGCGCGTGGAAAAACGCGATTTAGGTGTAAGGTTCTTATTAGGCCTCAAAAGGCCATATTACAGTCTTTAGAGGCCTGTGCATGTAGTTAACGGTGTTCTAAAGACATGGCGCGAAGGTAAACGACTTGGGACGTCGTAGTCTATTGAGAGTGAAAGGACTAGATCGATGGTAACCTGCCCAGGCGCGTGTAAGCACGTGATTTACGTGTAAGGTCCTTATTAGGCCGCAAAAGTCTTTATTAAAATCTTGACAGGCATGTACAGGTAGTTAACGGTGTTTTACAACCATGGCGCCAACGAACACGACTTGCGACGTCGTAGTCAATTGAGAGTGAAAGGACTAGACCGATCGTAACATGCGCAGGCAGGTGGAACAACGTGATTTACGTGTAAGGAGATTATTAGGCAGCAAAAGGCCATATTACAGCTTTTAGAGGCTTGTGCCCGTAGTTGAGGATGTTCTAAGGCCATAGCGAGAATGTAAACGACCTGGGACATCATAGTCCATTGAGAGTGAAAGGATTAGACCGATGGTAACCTGCACCGGCGCGTGGAAGCACGTGATTTACGTGTAAGGTCCTTTTACAGGCTGCAAAAGGCCTTATTACAGTCTTTAGAGGCCTGTGCAGGTAGTTGACGGTGTTATAAGACAACGGCGCCAGAGAAAACGACTTGGGACGTCGTAGGCCATTGAGAGTGGAACGACTAAACCGATGGTAACCTGCTCAGGCGCTTGGATGCACGTGATTTACGTGTAAACTCCTTAATAGGCCGCAAAAGGCCATATTACAGTCTTTAGAGGCCTGTCCATGTAGTTGACGGTGTTATAAGGCCATTGCGCCAAGGAAAACGACTTGCAACGTCGTAGTCCATTGAGTGTGGAAGGACTAGACCGATGGAAACATGCGCAGGCACGTAGAACTACGTGATTTACGTGTAAGGCCTTTATTAGGCAGCAAAAGGCCATATTACAGCTTTTAGAGGCTTGTGCACGTAGTTGAGGATGTTTTAAGGCCATAGCGAGAAGGAAAACGACTTGTAACATTGTAGTCCATTGAGAGTGGAAGGGTTAGACCGATAGTAACCTGCGCAGGCGCATGGAAAAACGCGATTTAGGTGTAAGGTTCTTATTAGGCCGCAAAAGGCCATATTACAGTCTTTAGAGGCCTGTGCATGTAGTTGACGGTGTTCTAAAGGCATGGCGCGAAGGTAAACGACTTAGGACGTCGTAGTCTATTGCAAGTGAAAGGACTAGACCGATGGTAACCTGCGCAGGCACGTGGAAGCACGTTTTTATGTATAAGGTCCTTATTAGGCCGCAAAAGGCCTTATTAAAGTCTTTAGATGCCTTTGCAGATAGTTGACGGTGTTCTAAAGGCATGGCGCGAAGGTAAATGACTTGGGACGTCGTAGTCTATTGAGACTGAAAGGACTAGACCGATGGTAACCTAGGCAGGCACGTGGAAGCACGTGTTTTACGTATAAGGTCCTTATTAGGCCGCAAAAGGCCTTATTACAGTCTTTACAGGCCTGTGCAGATAGTTGACGATGTTATAAGACAACGGCGCCAGGGAAAACGACTTTGGACGTCGTAGGCTATTGAGAGTGGAACGACTAAACCGATGGTAACCTGCGCAGGCGCTTGGATGCACGTGATTTACGTGTAAGTTCCTTAATAGGCCGCAAAAGGCCATATTACAGTCTTTAGAGGCTTGTTCACGTAGTTGAGGATGTTTTAAGGCCATAGCGAGAAGGAAAACGACTTAGGACATTGTAGTCCATTTAGAGTGGAAGGGTTACACCGATGGTAACCTGCGCAGGGCCGTGGAAAAACGCGATTTAGTTGTAAGGTCTTTATTAGGCCGCAAAAGGCCATATTACAGTCTTTAGAGGCCTGTGCATGTAGTTGACGGTGTTCCAAAGGCATGGCGCGAAGGTAAACGACTTAGGACGTCGTAGTCTATTGCGAGTGAAAGGACTAGACCGATGCTAACCTGCGCAGGCACGTGGAAGCACTTGTTTTACGTATAAGGTCCTTGTTAGGCCGCAAAAGGCCTTATTACAGTCTTTAGAGGACTTTGCAGGTAGTTGACGGTGTTCTAAAGGCATGGCGCGAAGGTAAATGACTTGGGACGTCGTAGTCTATTGAGAGTGAAAGGACTAGACCGATGGTAACCTGCGTAGGCACGTGGAAGCACGTGTTTTACGTATAAGGTCCTTATTAGGCCGCAGAAGGCTTTATTACAGTCTTTAGAGGCCTGTGCAGATAGTTGACGGTGTTATAAGACAACGGCGCCAGGGAAAACGACTTTGGACGTCGTAGGCCATTGAGAGTGGAACGACTCAACCGATGGTAACCTGCGCAGGCGCTTGGATTCACGTGATTTACGTGTAAGCTCCTTAATAGGCCGCAAAAGGCCATATTACAGTGTTTAGAGGACTGTGCATGTAGTTGACGGTGTTATAAGGCCATGGCGCCAAGGAAAACGACTTGCAACTTCGTAGTCCATTGCGTGTGGAAGGACTAGACCGATGGAAATACGCGCAGGCACATAGAACTACGTGATTTACGTGTAAAGACTTTATTAGGCAGCAAAAGACCATATTACAGCTTTTAGAGGCTTGTGCACGTAGTTGAGGATGTTTAAAGGCCATAGCGAGAAGGAAAACGACTTGGTACATTGTAGTCCATTGAGAGTGGAAGGGTTAGACCGATAGTAACCTGCGCAGGCGCGTGGAAAAACGCGATTTAGGTGTAAAGTTCTTATTAGGCCGCAAAAGGCCATATTACAGCTTTTAGAGGCTTGTGCACGTAGTTGAGGATGTTTTAAGGCCATAGCGAGAAGGAAAACGACTTAGAACATTGTAGTCCATTGAGAGTGGAAGGGTTAGACCGATGGTAACCTGCGCAGGCCCGTGGAAAAACGCGATTTAGGTGTAAGGTTCTTATTAGGCCGCAAAAAGCCATATTACAGTTTTTAGAGGCCTGTGCATGTAGTTGACGGTGTTCTAAAGGCATGGCGCGAAGGTAAACGACTTAGGACGTCGTAGTCTATTGCGAGTGAAAGGACTAGACTGATGGTAACCTGCGCAGGCACGTGGAAGCACGTGTTTTACATATAAGGTCCTTATTAGGCCGCAAAAGGCCATATTACAGTCTTTAGAGGCCTGTGCATGTAGTTGACGGTGTTCTAAAGGCATGACGCGAAGGTAAACGCCTTGGGACGTCGTAGTCTATTGAGAGTGAAAGGAATAGACCGATGGTAACCTGCGCAGGCACGTGGAAGCCCGTGTTTTACGTGTAACGTCCTTATTAGGCCGCAAAAAGCCTTACTACGGTCTTTGGAGCCTGTGCAGGTAGTTAGCGGTGTTATAAGACAACGGCGCAAGGGAAAACGACTTGGGACGTCGTAGTCCATTGAGAGTGAAACGATTAGACCGATGGAAACATGCGCAGGCACGTAAAACTACGTTGATTTTACGTTTTAAGGCCTTTATTAGGCAGCAAAAGGCCATATTACAGCTTTTAGAGGCTTGTGCACATAGTTGAGGATGTTTTAAGGCCATAGCGAGAAGGAAATCGACTTAGGACATTGTAGTCCATTGAGCGTGGAAGGGTTAGACCGATGGTAACCTGCGCAGTAACATGGAAGTACGTGTTATACGTATAAGGTCCTTATTAGGCCGCAAAAGGCCTTATTACAGTCTTTAGAGGACTGTGCATGTAGTTGACGGTATTCTAAAGGCATGGGGCGAAGGTAAACGACTTGGGACGTCGTAGTCTATTGAGAGTGAAAGGACTAGACCGATGGTAACCTGCGCAGGCCATGTGGAAGCACGTGTTTTACGTGTAAGTTCCTTATTTAGGCGCAAAAGGCCTTTACTACGGGCTTTAGAGGCCTGTGCAGGTAGTTGACGGTGTTATAGACAACGGCGCAAGGGGAAAACGACTTGGTGACGTCGTAGTCCATTGAGAGTGAAAGATTAGACGATGTTACCTGCGCCGGTGCGTGGAAGCAACCTGGTTTACGTGTAAGGTCCTTTTACAGGCTGCAAAAGCCTTATTACAGTCTTTAGAGGATTGCAGGTAGTTGACGGTGTTATGAGACAACGGCGCCAGGGAAAACAACTTGGGACGTCGTAGGCCATTGACAGTGGGAGGACTAAACCAATGGTAACCTGCGCAGGCGTTTGGATGCACGTGATTTACGTGTAAGCTCCTTAATAGGTTGCAAAAGGCCATATTACAGTGTTTAGAGGCATGTGCATGTAGTTGACGGTGTTATAAGGCCATTGCGCCAAGGAAAACGACTTGCAACTTCGTAGTCCATTGATTGTGGAAGGAGTAGACCGATGGAAACACGCGCAGGCACGTAGAACTACGTGATTTACGTGTAAGGACTTTATTAGGCAGCAAAAGGCCATATTACAGATTTTAGAGGCTTGTGCACGTAGTTGAGGATGTTTTAAGGCCATAGCGAGAAAGAAAACGACTTGGTACATTGTAGTCCATTGAGAGTGGAAGGGTTAGACCGATAGTAACCTGCGCAGGCGCGTGGAAAAACGCGATTTAAGTGTAAGGTTCTTATTAGGCCGCAAAAGGCCATATTACAGCTTTTAGAGGCTTGTGCATGTAGTTGAGGATGTTTTAAGGCCATAGCGAGAAGGAAAACGACTTAGGACATTGTAGTCCATTGAGAGTGGAAGGGTTAGACCGATGGTAACCTGCGCAGGCCTGTGCAGGTAGTTGACGGTGTTATAAGACAACGGCGCCAGGGAAAACGACTTGGGACGTCGTAGGCCATTGAGAGTGGAACGACTAAACCGATGGTAACCTGCGCAGGCGCTTGGATGCACGTGATTTACGTGTAAGCTCCTTAATAGGCCGCAAAAGGCCATATTACAGTCTTTAGAGGCCTGTCCATGTAGTTGACGGTGTTATAAGGCCATTGCGCCAAGGAAAACGACTTGCAACGTCGTAGTCCATTGAGTGTGGAAGGACTAGACCGATGGAAAACATGCGCAGGCACGTAGAACTACGTGATTACGTGTAAGGCCTTTATTAGGCAGCAAAAGGCCATATTACAGCTTTTTGAGGCTTGTGCACGTAGTTGAGGATGTTTTAGGGCCATAGCGAGAAGGAAAACGACTTGGAACATTGTAGTCCATTGAGAGTGGAAGAGTTTGACCGATAGTAACCTGCGCAGGCGCGTGGAAAACGCGATTTAGGGTGTAAGTTCTTATTAAGCCGCAAAAGGCCATATTACAGCTTTTAGAGGCTTGTGCACGTAGTTGAGGATGTTTTAAAAGCCATAGCGAGAAGGAAAACGACTTGGGACATTGTAGTCCATGAGAGTGGAAGCGGGTTTAGACCGATGGTAACCTGCGCAGGCGCGTGGAAAAACGCGATTTAGGTGTAAGGTTCTTATTAGGCCGCAAAAGGCCATATTACAGTCTTTAGAGGCCTGTGCATGTAGTTGACGGTGTTCTAAAGGCATGGCGCGAAGGCAAACGACTTAGGACATCGTAGTCTATTGCGAGTGAAAGGACTAGACCGATGGTAACCTGCGCAGGCACGTGGAAGCACGTGTTTTATGTATAAGGTCCTTATTAGGCCGCAAAAGACCTTATTAAAGTCTTTAGATGCCTTTGCAGGTAGTTGACGGTGTTCTAAAGGCATGGCGCGAAGGTAAATGACTTGGGACGTCGTAGTCTATTGAGAGTGAAAGGACTAGACCGAGGTTAACCTACGCAGGCACGTAGAAGCACGTGTTTTACGTATAAGGTCCTTATTAGGCCGCAAAAGGCCTTATTACTGTCTTTAGAGGCCTGTGCAGATTAGTTGACCGATGTTATAAGACAACGGCGCCAAGGGAAAACAACTTTGGACGTCGTAGGCCATTGAGAGTGGAACGACTAAACCGATGGTAACCTGCGCAAGGCGCTTGGATGCACGTGATTTACGTGTAAGTTCCTTAATAGGCCGCAAAAGGCATATTTTACAGTCTTTAAGGCTTGTTCACGTAGTTGAGGATGTTTTAAGGCCATAGCGAGAAGGAAAACGACTTAGGACATTGTAGTCCATTTAAGAGTGGAAGGGTTACACGATGGTAACTGCGCAGGGCCCCGTGGAAAAACGCGATTTAGGTGTAAGGTCTTTATTAGGCCGCAAAAGGCCATATTAGTCATTAGTCTTTAGAGGCCTGTGCATGTAGTTGACGGTGTTCCAAAGGCATGGTGCGAAGGTAAACGACTTAGAACGTCGTAGTCTATTGCGAGTGAAAGGACTAGACCGATGCTAACCTGCGCAGCACGTGGAAGCACTTGTTTTACGTATAAGGTCCTTATTAGGCCGCAAAAGGCCTTATTACAGTCTTTAGAGGACTTTGCAGGTAGTTGACGTGTTCTAAAGGCATGGCGCGAAGGTAAATGACTTGGGACGTCGTAGTCTATTGAGAGTGAAAGGACTAGACCGATGGTAACTGCGTAGGCACGTGGAAGCACGTGTTTTTTACGTATAAGGTCTTATTAGGCGCAGAAGGCTTTATTACAGTCTTTAGAGGCCTGTGCAGATAGTTGACGGTGTTATAAGAAACGGCCGCCAGGGAAAACGACTTTGGACGTCGTAGGCCATTGAGAGTGGAACGACTCAACGCGATGGTAACCTGCGCAGGCGCTTGGATGCACGTGATTTTACGTGTAAGCTCCTTAATAGGCCGCAAAAAGGCCATATTACAGTCTTTAGAGGCCTGTGCATGTAGTTGACGGTGTTCTAAAGGATGACGCGAAGGTGACGACTTGGGACGTCGTAGTCTATTAAGAGTGAAAGGACTAGACCGATGGTAACCTGGCAGGCACGTGGAAACACGTGTTTTTACGTGTAAGGTCCTTATTAGGCCGCAAAAAGCCTTACTTACGGTCTTTAGAGGCCTGTGCAGGTAGTTGACGGTGTTATAAAGACAAAGGCGCTAGGGAAAACGACTTGGGACGTCGTAGGCCATTGAAGAGTGGAACGACTAAAGCGATGGTACCTGCGCAGGGCGTGGTTGATGCACTGATTTAGTGTAAGCTCTTAATAGGTCGCAAAAGGCCATATTACAGTGTTTAGAGGCCTGTGCATGTAGTTGACGGTGTTTAAGCCATGGCGCCAAGGAAAACGACTTGCAACTTCGTAGTCCATGTAGAGTGTGGAAGGATAGACCGATGGAAACACGCGCAGTGCACGTAGAACTACGTGATTTACGTGTAAGGCTTTATTAGGCAGCAAAACAATATTACAGCTTTTAGGAGGCTTGTGCACGTAGTTGAGGATGTTTAAGGCCATAGCGAGAAGGAAAACGACTTGGTACGTTGTAGTCCATTGAGAGTGGAAGGGTAGACCGATAGTAACCTGCGCAGGCGCGTGGAAAAACGCGATTTAGGTGTAAGTTTTATTAGGCCGCAAAAGGCCATATTACAGCTTTTAGAGGCTTGTGCACGTAGTTGAGGATGTTTTAAGGCCATAGCGAGAAGGAAAACGAGTTAGAACATTGTAGTCCATTGAGAGTGGAAGGGTTAGACCGATGGTAACCTGCGCAGGCCGTGGAAAAACGCGATTTAGGTGTAAGGTTCTTATTAGGCCGCAAAAAGCCATATTACAGTTTTTTAGAGGCCTGTGCATGTAGTTGACGGTGTTCTAAAGCATGGCGCGAAGATAAACGACTTAGGACGTCGTAGTCTATTGCAAGTGAAAGGACTAGACTGATGGTAACTGCGCAAGGCACGTGGAAGCACGTGTTTACATAAAGGTCCTTATTAGGCCGCAAAAGGCCTTATTACAGTCTTAGAGGCCTTTGCAGGTATTTGACGGTGTTCTTAAGGCATGGCGCGAAGGTAAATGACTTGGACGTCGTAGTCTATTGAGAGTGAAAGGACTAGACCAATGGTAAATTGCGCAGGCACGTGGAAGCACGTGTTTTACGTATAAGGTCCTTATTAGGCCGCAAAAAGGCCTCATTACAGTCTTTAGAGGCCTGTGCAGATAGTTGACGGTGTTTATAAGACAACGGCGCCTGGGCAGTCTTTGGGAGCCGTGGGCCATTGGAGTGGTACGACTAAACCGATGTATACTGCGCAGGCGCTTGGATGCACGTGATTTAGTGTAAGCTCCTTAATAGGCCGCAAAAGGCCATATTACAGTCTTTAAGGCCTGTGCATGTAGTTGACGGTGTTCTAAAGGCATGACGCGAAGGGTAAGCGCTTGGGACGTCGTAGTCTATTGAGAGTGAAAGGACTAGACCGATGGTAACCTGCGCGGGCACGTGGAAACACGTGTTTTTACGTGTAACGTCCTTATTAGGCCGCAAAAAGCCTTACTACGGTCTTTGGAGGCTGTGCAGGTAGTTAACGGTGTTATAAGACAACGGCGCAAGGGAAAACGACTTGGGACGTCGTAGTCCATTGAGAGTGAAAGATTAGACGATGGAAACCTGCGCAGGCACGTAAGAACTACGTGATTTACGTGTAAGGACTTATTAGGCGCAAAAGGCCATATTACAGATTTTAGAGGCTTGTGCACGTAGTTGAGGATTATTTAAAGGCCATAGCGAGAAGGAAAACGACTTGGTACATTGTAGTCCATTGAGAGTGGAAGGGTTAGACCGATAGTAACCTGCGCAGGCGCGTGGAAAAGCGATTTAGGTGTAAGGTTTCTTATTAGGCCGCAAAAGGCCATATTACAGCTTTTAGAGGCCTTGTGCACGTAGTTGAGGATGTTTTAAGGCCATAAGCGAGAAGAAAAACGAGTTAGGAACATTGTAGTCCATTGAGAGTGGAAGGGATTAGACCGATGGTAACCTGCGCAGGCCCGTGAAAAAACGCGATTTAGGTGTAAGGTCTTATTAAGACGCAAAAAGATATAGTACAGTTTTTTAGAGGCCTGTGCATGTAGTTGACGGTGTTTTAAAGGCATGGCGCGAAGTTAAACGACTTAGGACGTCGTAGGTCTATTGCCAGTGAAAGGACTAAACCGATGGTAATCTGCGCAGGCGCTGGATGCACGTGATTTACGTGTAAGCTCCTTAATAGGCCGCAAAAGGCCATATTACAGTCTTTAGAGGCTGTGCATGTAGTTGAAGGTGATATAAGCCAATGGCGCCAAGGAAAACGACTTGCAACTTCGTAGTCCATTGAGTGTGGAAGGGCTAGACGATGGAAACACGCGCAGGCACGTAGAACTACGTGATTTAGTTTAAGGACTTTATTAGGCAGCAAAAGGCCATATTACAGTTATTTTAGAGGCTTGTGCACGTAGTTGAGGATGTTTTAAGGCCATAGCGAGAAGTAAACGACTTGGTACATTGTAGTCCATTGAGAGTGAAGGTTAGACCGATGGTAACCTGCGCAGGCCGTGGAAAAACGCGATTTAGGTGTAAGGTTCTTATTAGCCGCAAAAAGCCATATTACAGTTTTTAGGGAGCCTGTGCATGTAGTTGACGGTGTTCTAAAGGCATGGCGCGAAGGTAAACACCTAGGACGTCGTAGTCTATTGCGAGTAGGAAAGGACTAGACTGATGGTAACCTGCGCAGGCACGTGAAGCACGTGTTTTACGTGTAACGTCCTTATTAGGCCGCAAAAAGCCTTACTACGGTCTTTGGAGGCCTGTGCAGGTAGTTGACGGTGTTATAAGACAACGGCGCAAGGGAAAACGACTTGGGACGTCGTATCACATTGAGAGTGAAAGGACTAGACCGATGGTAACCTGCGCAGGCACGTGGATAGCACGTGTTTTACGTATAAGGTCCTTATTAGGCCGCAAAAGGCCTTATTACAGTCTTTAGAGGCCTGTGCAGATAGTTGACGTGTTATAAGACAACGGCGCCAGGAAAACGACTTTGGACGCGTAGGCCATTGAGAAAGGAACGACTCAACCGATGGACCTGCGCAGGCGCTTGGATGCACGTGATTTACGTGTAAGCTCCTTAATAGGCCGCAAAAGGCCATATTACAGTCTTTAGAGGCCTGTGCATGTAGTTGACGGTGTTCTAAAGGCATGATGCGAAGGTAAACGACTTGGGACGTCGTAGTCTATTGAGAGTGACAGGACTAGACCGATGGTAACCTCCGCAGGCCACGTGGAAGCACGTGTTTTACGTGTAACGTCCTTATTAGGCCGCAAAAGCCATACTAACGGTCTTTGGAGGCCTGTGCAGGTAGTTACGTGTATATAGACAACGGGCAAGGGAAAACGACTTGGGAAATGTCGTAAGTCCATTGAGAGTGAAAGGATTAGACGATGGAAACATGCCAGGCGCGTAGAAACTACGTGATTTACTGTAAGGACTTATTAGGCAGCAAAAGGCCAATATTACAGATTTTAGAGCTTGTGCACGTAGTTGAGGATGTTTTAAGGCATGCGAGAAGAAAAACGACTTGGTACATTGTAGTCTTTTGAGAGTGGAAGGGTAGACCGATGGTAACCTGCGCAGGGCGCGTGGAAAAACGCGTATTTAGGTGTAAGGTCCTTATTAGGCCGCAAAAGCCATATTATAGTCTTTAGAGGCCTGTGCATGTAGTTGACGGTGTTCTAAAGGTATGGCGCGAAGTTAAACGACTTGGACGTCGTAGTCTATTGCAGTGAAAGGACTAGACCGATGGTAACCTGCGCAGGTACGTGGAAGCACGTGTTTACGTATAAGGTCCTTATTAGGCCGCAAAAGGCCTTATTACAGTCTTTAGAGGCCTTTGCAGTTAGTTGACGGTGTTCTAAGGCATGGCGCGAAGGAAACTGACTTGGACGTCGTAGTCTATTGAGAGTGAAGGACTAGACCGATGGTACCTGCGCAGGCACGTGGAAGCACGTGTTTTACGTATAAGGTCCTTATTAGGCCGCAAAAGGCCTTATTACAGTCTTTAGAGGCCTGTGCAGATAGTTGACGGTGTTATAAGACAGAACGCGCTGGGAAACGCTTGGACACGCCGTAGGCCATTGAGAGTGGTAGGTACTAACCGATGGTAACCTGCGCAGGCCGCTTGGATACACGTGATTTACGTGTAAGCTCCTTATAGGCCGCCAAAAGGCATATTACAGTCTTTAGAGAGCCTGTGCATGTAGTTGAAGGTGTTATAAGGCCATGGCGCCAAGGAAACGACTTGCAACTTCGTAGTCATTGAGTGTGGAAGGGCTAGACCGTTGGAAAACGCGCAGGCACGTAGAACCTACGTGATTTTACGTTTAAGGACTTTATTAGATGCAAAAGCCATATTACAGCTTTTAGAGGCTTGTGCACGTAGTTGAGGATGTTTAAATGCCATAGCGAGAAGGAAACGATTGGACTTGTAGTCCATTGAGAGTGGAAGGGTAGACCGATGGTAACGCTGCACAGGCCTGTGCAGGTAGTTGACGGTGTTATAAGACAACGGCGCCAGGGAAAACGACTTGGGACGTCGTAGGCCATTGAGAGTGGAACGACTAAACCGATGGTAACCTGCGCAGGCGCTTGGATGCGCGTGATTTAGTGTAAGCTCCTAATAGGCCGCAAAAGGCCATATTACAGTTTTAGAGGCTGTGCATGTAGTTGACGGTGTTATAAGGCCATTGCCCAAGGAAAACGACTTGCAATCGCGTAGTCCATTGAGTGTGGAAGGACTAGACCGATGGAAACTGCGCAGGCACGTAGAACTACGTGATTTACGTGTAAGGACTTTATTAGGCAGCAAAAGGCCATATTACAGATTTAGAGGCTTGTGCACGTAGTTGAGGATGTTTTAAAGGCCATAGCGAGAAAGAAAACGACTTGGTACATGTAGTCCATTGAGAGTGGAAGGGTTAGACCGATGGTAACCTGCGCAGGCGCGTGGAAAAACGCGATTTAGGTGTAAGGTTCTTATTAGCCGCAAAAAGCCATATTACAGTCTTTAGAGGCCTGTGCATGTAGTTGACGGTGTTCTAAAGATAGGCGGGAAGTTAAACAACTTAGGACGTCGTAGTCTATTGCAGGAAAGGACTGACCGATGGTAACCTGCGCAGGCACGTGAGCACGTGTTTTACGTATAAGGTCCTTATTAGGCCGCAAAAGGCCTTTATTACAGCTTTTAGAGGCCTGTGCAGATAGTTGACGGTGTTATAAGACAACGGCGCCAGGGAAAACGACTTTGGACGTCGTAGGCCATTGAGAGTGGAACGACTAACCGATGGGACCTGCGCAGGCGCTTGGAATGCACTGATTTACGTGTAAGCTCCTTAATAGGCCGCAAAAGGCCATATTACAGTCTTTAGAGGCCTGTGCATGTAGTTGACGGTGTTCTAAAGCATGACGCGAAGGTAAACGCCTTGGGACGTCGTAGTCTATGAGAGTGAAAGGACTAGAGCGATGGTAACCTGCGCAGCCACGTGAAGCACGTGTTTTACGTTGTAACGTCCTTATTAGGCCGCAAAAAGCCTTACTACGGTCTTTGGAGGCCTGTGCAGGTAGTCGACGGTGTTAAAGACAACGGCGCAAGGGAAAACGACTTGGGTCGTTGTAGTCCATTGAGAGTGAAAGGATTAGACCGATGGTAACCTGCGCGGCGCGTTGGAATCACGTGATTTACGTGAAAGGCTTTTAACAAGCTGCAAAAGGCCTTATTACAGTCTTTAGAGGCCTGTGCAGGAGTTGACGGTGTTTATAAGACAACGGCGCAGGGAAAACGACTTGGGACATCGTAGTCCATTGAGAGTGAAAGGATTAACCGATGGTACCTGCGCGGGCGTGGAAGCACGTGGTTTACGTGTAAAGTCCTTTTACAGCGCAAAAGGCCTATTACAGTCTTTAGAGGCCTGTGCATGTAGTTGACGGTGTTTATAAGCATACGGCGCCAGGAAAACGACTTGGACGTCGTAGCCATTGAGAGTGGAACGACTAGACCGATGGTAACCTGCGCAGGCGTTGGAATGCACGTGATTTACGTGTAAGCTCCTTAATAGGCGCAAAAGGCCATATTACAGTTTTAGAGGCCTGTGCATGTAGTTGACGGTGTTATAAGGCCATGCACGCAAGGAAAACGACTTACAACTCGTAGTCTATTGAGTGTGAAGGACTAGAACCGATGGAAACACGCGCAGGCACGAGAACACGTGATTTACGTGTAAGGACTTTATTAGGCGCAAAAGGCCATATTACAGATTTTAGAGGCTTGTGCACGTAGTTGAGGATGTTTAAGGGCCATAGCGAGAAGAAAACGACTTGGACAGTGTAGTCCATTGAGATGGAAGGGTTAGACCGATAGTAACCTGCGCAGGCGCGTGGAAAAACGCGATTTAGTGTAAGGTTCTTATTAGGCCGCAAAAGGCCATATTACAGTCTTTAGAGGCTTGTGCACGTAGTTGAGGATGTTTTAAGGCCATAGCGAGAAGGAAAACGATTACGACATTGTAGTCTATTGAGAGTGGAAGGGTAGACCGATGGTAACCTGCGCAGCCCGTGGAAAAACGCGATTTAGGTGTAAGGTTCTTATTAGCCGCAAAAGCCATATTACAGTTTTAGAGGCCTGTGCATGTAGTTGACGGTGTTCTAAAGGCATGGCGCGAAGGTAAACGACTTAGGACGTCGTAGTCTATTGCGAGTGAAAGGACTAGACTGATGGTAACCTGCGCAGGCACGTGGAAGCACGTGTTTTACGATAATAGTCCTTATTAGGCCGCAAAAAGGCCTTATTACAGTCTTTAGAGGCCTTTGCAGGTAGTTGACGGTGTTTTAAAGCATGGCGCGAAGGAAATGACTTGGGACGTCGTAGTCTATTGAGAGTGAAAGACTAGACCGATGGTAACCTGCGCAGGCACGTGGAAGCACGTGTTTACGTATAAGGTCCTTATTAGGCCGCAAAAGGCCTTATTACAGTCTTTAGAGGCCTGTGCAGATAGTTGACGGTGTTATAAGACAACGGCGCCAGGGAAAACGACTTTGGACGTCGTAGGCCATTGAGAGTGGAACGACTCAACCGATGGACCTGCGCAGGCGCTTGGATGCACTGATTTACGTGTAAGCTCCTTAATAGGCCGCAAAAGGCCATATTACAGTCTTTAAGGCCTGTGCATGTAGTTGACGGTGTTCTAAAAGCATGAACGCGAAGGTAACGACTTGGGACGTCGTAGTCTATTGAGAGTGAAAGGACTAGACGATGTAACCTCGCGCAGGCACGTGGAAGCACGTGTTTTACGTGTAACGTCCTTATTAGGCCGCAAAAAAGCCTTACTACGGTCTTTGGAGGCCTGTGCAGGTAGTCGACGGTGTTTAAAAGCAACGGCGCAAGGGAAAACAACTTGGGTCGTCGTAGTCCATTGGAGAGTGAAAGGATAGACCGATGGTAACCTGCGCCGGCGCGTGGAAACACGTGATTTACGTGAAAGGTCTTATTAGGCCGCAAAGGCCTTATTACAGTCTTTAGAGGCCTGTGCAGTAGTTGACGGTGTTATAAGACAACGGCGCCAGGGAAAACACTTAGGGACATCGTAGTCCATTGAGAGTGGAAAGGATTACAACCGATGGTTACCTGCGCACGTGCGTGAAGCACGTGATTTACGTGTAAGTCCTTTTAAAGGCCGCAAAAGGCCATATTAAAGTCTTTAGAGGCCTGTGCATGTAGTTGACGGTGTTCTAAAGCATACGGCGCAAGGGAAACGACTTGGACGTCGTAGCATTGAGAGTGAAAGGACTAAACGATGGTAACCTGCGCAGGCGTGGAAGCACGTTGTTTACGTGTAAGCTCCTTATTAGGCGCAAAAGGCTATTACTACGTTTTAGAGGCCTGTGCAGTAGTTTGACGGTGTTATAAAGGCCATGCGCAAGGAAAACGACTTGGCACGTTCGTAGTCCATTGAGAGTGGAAAGGACTAGACCGATGGAACACGCGCAGGCACGTAGAACTACGTGATTTTACGTGTAAGGCCTTTATTAGGCACAAAAGGCCATATTACAAGTTTTAGAGGCTGTGGCACGTAGTTGACAGATGTTTTAAGCGCATAGCGAGAAGGAAACCGACTTGGTACATTGTAGTCCATTGAGGTGGAAGGGTTAGACCGATGGTAACCTGCGCAGCGCGTGGAAACGTGATTTAGGTGTAAGGTTCTTATTAGGCCGCAAAAGCCATATTACAGTCTTTAGAGGCCTGTGCATGTAGTTGACGGTGTTTCTAAAGTATGGCGCGAAGGTAAACGACTTGGACGTCGTAGTCTATTGAGAGTGAAAGGACTAGACCATGATGTAACCTGGCGCAGGCAGCGTGAAAAGCACGTGTTTTACTATAAGGTCCTTATTAGGCCGCAAAAGGCCTTATACAGTCTTTGAGGCCTTTGCAGTAGTTGACGGTGTTCTAAAGGCATGGCGGAAGGAAACGACTTGGACGTCGTAGTCATTGAGAGTGAAAGGACTAGACCGATGGAAACCTGCGCAGGCGTGGAAGCCGTGTTTACGTGTAAGTTCTTATTAGGCGCAAAAGGCCTTATTACAGTCTTTAAGAGGCCTGTCAGTAGTTGACGGTGTTAAAGGACAACGGCGCAGGGAAAACGACTTATGGACGTCGTAGCCATTGAGAGTGGAACAACAACATGGACCTCGCAGTGCGTTGGAATGCACATGATTTACGTGTAAGTCCTTATATAGGCCGCAAAAGGCCATTTACAGTCTTTAGAGGCCTGTGCATGTAGTTGAACTGGTGTTACAAGGCATGAAAGGGACTTGCACTTGTAGTCCATTGAGATGTGGAAGGATAGACCGATGGAAACATGCGCAGGCACGTAGAACTACGTGATTTACTGGTAAGGTCCTTTATTAGGCAGTCAAAAGGCCATATTACAGCTTTTAGAGGCCTTGTGCATGTAGTTGACGGTTTTAAAGCCAGCGCAGAAGGACAAACGACTTAGGAGACATGTAGTCTCATTGAGGTGAAGCGTTGACTTAAACCGAATGATAACCTGCGCAGGCGCGTGGAACGTGATTTACGGTGTAAGCTCCTTATAGGCCGCAAAAGGCCATATTACAGTCTTTAGAGGCCTTGTCATGTAGTTGAGGGTTTTATTAAGGCCATTGCGCAAGGAAAACGACTTGGGACTCGTAGTCATTGAGGTGGAAAGGGTTAGACCGATGGAACCTGCGCAGGCAGCGTGAAATACGTTTTAGTTGTAAGGTCCTTTATTAGCGCAAAAAGGCCATATTACAGTTTAGAGGCCTGTGCACTGAGTTAAGGATGTTTTTAAAGCAGGCGCGAAAGGAAACGACTTGCGACATTGTAGTCCATTGAGAGTGAAGGATTAGACCGATGGAACCTGCGCAGGCCGTGGAAAACGTGATTTACGTGTAAGGTCTTATTAGGCCGCAAAAAGCCATATTACAGTTTTAGAGGCTGTGCAGTAGTTGACGGTGTTCTAAAGGCATGGGCGAAAGGTAAACGACTTGGACGTCGTAGTCCTATTGAGAGTGGAAGACTTAGACGCGATGTAACCTGCGGCAGGCACGTGGAAAGCACGTGTTTACGTGTAAGTTCCTTATTAGGCCGCAAAATGCCTTTACTAGCTTAGAGGCCTTTGTGCAGTAGTGACTGGTGTTTTAAACAGCCAAGGGAAAACGACTGGACGTCGTAGTCCAATTGAGAGTGAAAGGACTTAGACCGATGGTACCTGCGCACGTCGGGAAGCACGTTTTACGTGTAGTCCTTTTCAGGCGAAAAGGCCTTATTAAAGTTTCTTTTAGAGCCTGTGCAGCTAGTTGACGGTGTTATAAGACAGGCGACAGGGAAAACGACTTGGAACGTCGTAGTGCTATTGAGAGTGAACGACTAACCGATGTGAACCTGCGCAGGCGCTTGGAGCACGTGATTTACGTGTAAGCTCCTTATAGCCGCAAAGGCCTATTAACAGTCTTTAGAGGCCTTGTGCATGTAGTTGACGGTGTTATAAAGGCCTGCACAGGAAACGACTGGACGTCGTCAGTCCATTTGAGAGTGGAAGGACTAGACCGATGTAACCTACGCAGGCAACGTGCAACACGTGTTTACGTGTAAGTGCTTTATTAGGCCGCAAAAGGCCATTTACAGTTTTAGAGCCTGTGCAGTAGTTGAAGGATTTTTAAGCAACGTAGCGAGAAGGAAAACGACTTGGACGCATGTAGTCCATTGAGAGTGGAGAGGTTAACCGATGGTACCTGCGCAGGCGCGCGGAACAGCATTAGGTGTAAGGTCTTATTAGGCCGCAAAGGCATATTACAGTCTTTTAGAGGCTTGATGCCGTATTGAAGGAATTTTTAAGGCCATGCGAGAAGGAAAACGACTTGGACATTGTAGTCATTGACAGTGAAGGGTTAGACCGATGGAACGCGCGCAGGCGCGGTGAACAAAGCGATTTACGGTGTAAGGTTCTTATTAGCCGCAAAAGGCCATATTTACAGTCTTTAAGAGGCCTTGCAGTAGTGACGGTGTTCTAAAGGATGGCGCGAAGGTACAACGACTTAGGACGTCGATAAGTCTATTGCGAGTGAAAGGACTAGACCGATGGTAACCTCGCGCATGTGGAAGCACGTGTTTTACGTATAAGGTCTTATTAGCGCAAAAGGCGCTTATTAACAGTCTTTTAGGCCGAGAGCTGTGCAGATAGTTTGACGGTGTTTATAAGGACAACGGCGCAAGGAAAACGACTTTGGACGTCGTAGTCTATTGAGCAGTGAAAGACTAACCGATGGTAACCTGCGCAGCGCGCTGATGCACGTGATTTACGTTAAGGTCCTTAATTAGGCGCAAAAGGCCTTATACAGTCTTTAGAGGCCTGTGCAGGTAGTTGACGGTTTAAAGACACCGCGCCAAGGAAATGACTTGGACGTCGTAGGCCTATTGAGAACGTAGGAAATCCGATGGTAACCTGCGCAGGCGTTGGAATGCAGCGTGATTTACATGTAAGCTCCTTATAGGTCGCAAAAGGCCTATTACAGTCTTTAGAGGCCTGTGCATGTAGTTGACTGGTGTTATCAAGACTAGGCGCCAGGAAAACGACTTAGGACAGTCGTAGCATTGAGAGTGTAAAGACTAACCGATGGTAACCTGCGCAGCACGTGGAGCACGTGATTTACGTGTAAACGTCCTTAATAGGCCGCAAAAGGACCATATTACATGTCTTGTAGAGCCTGTGCATGTAGTTGACGGTGTTATAAGCCATGCGCCAAGGAAACGACTTGCGACGTCGTAGAGTCCATTGAGTGTGGAAGACTAGACCGATGGAAAACACGCCAGGCACGTAGAACTACGGTGATTTACGTGTAAGACCTTTATAGGCAGCAAAAGGCCATATTACAGCTTTTAGAGCTTGTCAGTAGTTGAGGATGTTTTAAAGCCATTACGCGCAGAAAGGAAAACGACTGCGACATTGTAGTCCATTGAGAGTGGAAGGGTTGAGACCGATGAAGTAACCTGCGCAGGCGCGTGAAAAAGGCGATTTAGCTTGTAAGTTCTTATTAGTCCGAAAAGGCCATTATACAGTTTTAGAGGCTTGTGCACGTAGTTGAGGATGTTTTAAGGCCATAAGCGAGAAAGAAAACGATTACATGTAGTCCATTGAGAGTGAAAGGTTAGACCATGGACCTGCGCAGGCCGTGGAAAAACGCGATTTAGGTGTAAGTTCTTATTAGCCGCAAAAAGCCATTATACAGTCTTTAGAGGCCTGTGCCAGTAGTTGACGGTGTTCTATAAGCAATGGCGCAAGGTAAACGACTTAGGACGTCGTAGTCCTGATTGCAGTGAAAGACTAGACCGATGGTAACTGCGCAAGGCACGTGGAAGCACGTGTTTTACGTATAAGGTCCTTATTAGGCGCGCAAAAGGCCATTATTTACAGTCTTTAGAGGCCTGTGCAGATAGTTGACAGGTGTTATAAAGAACAACGCGCCAGGGAAAACCGACTTTGGATCGTCGTAGGCCATTGAGAGTGGAACGACTCAAACCGATGGACCTGCCAGGCGCTTGGATGCACGTGATTTACGTGTAAGCTCCTTAATAGGCCCAAAGGCCATATTTTACAGTCTATAGAAGCCTGAGCATCCGCTACGTTGACCGTGTTCTAAAAGCAGGCAATGGAAGTAAAACGACCTTTGGATCGTCGTAGATCTATTAGAGAGTGACAGGACTAGACCGATGGTAACTATGCGCAGGCAGCAGTGGAAGCAGTGCTTTTACGATGTAGGTCCTTATTAGGGCCGCAAAAAGCCGATTATCTACAGGTTTTAGAGGCACTGTGCACGTAAGTTAACTGAGTGTGTAGTCTTAAAAACGCCAGCGGCAGAACGAACTTGGACGTCGTAGTGCCATTAGAGTGAAGAAGTGAACGATGCTAACCTGCCGACGGCGCCGTAGCATACCCGTGAATCGTTAGCGTGTGGAGACTACCTTGAAATATAGCGTCAACAAAGGTCTATATTAAGCATCTTTAGAGGCTGTGCATGTAGTTGACGGATGTCTTCTGAAGGCTAATAGCGAGAATAAGACAAAACGACTTTGGACATGTAGTACTCATGAGAGTGAAGGTACTAGACGCATGGTAACACATGCGCAGGCCGCGTGGAAACAGCACGTTTAGTTAAGTTTAAGATCCTTATTGCCGCAAAAGCCATAATCACAGGTCTTAGAGGCCTGTGCATGTATATGACTGGTTGTCTATAAAAATATGGCGCAATTAAAACGTTAGGAGAACACGATCCGTAGTCCGATTTGAGGGTGAAAGAAAGAACGATGGTAACGGCCCGCAGAACGCGCTTGAGATAGCACGTGATTTTGCGTTATAATGTCCACTATAATATGGATCGCAAAAGTCAACTTACAGTCTTTAGAGGCCTGTAATGCAGTTATTTGACGGTTCTAAAGGCACGGCAACCAAGGTAAATGACTTGGGGACCGTCGTAGTTATTGAGAGTTGAAAGGATTAGACCAACTGTAAACATGTGCAGGGCGTGGAAGCAAACGTTGTTTTACAGTAAAGGTTTCCTTATTAGTGGCCGCAAAAGGCTTATATTACCAGGCTTTAGAGGCCCTGTGCACGATATGTGTGACGGTGTTAAACAACGGCCCATGGGCAATAAACGTCTGATTGGCAGCGTCGTAGGCCATTGAGAGTGGTGACGACTAAAACCGATGGTAACCTGCGCACAGCGCTGTCATCGCACGTGATTTAGGTAAAGCGTCCTTATTGGCGCAAAAGGCCATATTACAGTCTTTAAAGGCTTGTGCATGTAGTTGACGGTGTTCTAAAGGCATGGCGCCAAGGAAATTGCTTGGACGTCTAGTCTATTGACAGTGAAATGGACTAGAACGTGGTAACCTGCACAGGTGCGTGGAAGCACATGATTTACGTGTAAGGCCTTTATTAGGGAGCAAAGCATATACAGGCCTTTTAGATGCCTGTGCACTTAGTAGATTCGGTGTTCTAAGTCCATGGCGCCAAGCGAAAAACGACTTTCAACGTCGTATCCATTGAGTGTGGAAAGACTGACCGATGAAAACCTGTGCAAGCGCGTGGCAAGCACGTGATTTACGTGTAAGGTCCAAAGTTAGGCGTAAAAGACACATATTACAGTTTCTTTAGAGAACTGTGCATAAGTTGACGGGTGTTCTAAAGCAATGGCGCCCAAGGAAAACTACTTGGACGTTCGTAGTCTATTGCAGAGTGAAAGGACTCAGACCAAATCGTAACATGCACGGGCACGTGAAACTACGTGATTTACGTGTAGGACTTTATTCGGCAGCACAAAAGGCCATATTAAAGCTTTTAGAGGTTGTGCACGTATTGAGGATGCTCTAAGCCCACTAGCGAGAATGAAAACATTGGGACATCGTAGTCATTGAGGTGAAGGTTAGACCGATGGTACCTGCGCAGGCGCGTGGAAAAACTCAATTTAAGGTGTAAGGGGTTCTTATTGGCCGCAAAAGCCATATTTACAGTCTTTAGAAGCCTGTGCATGTAGGTTACGGTGTTCTAAAGACATGCGCGCGAAGGTTAACTGTTCTTTTCACTACCTCGGACTTGGGACGTCGTAGCCATTGAGGTAAGGAGCTAAAGACCGATGGTAACCTGCGCAGGCGCGTGGAAGCACGTGATTTACCGTGTAAGGCCTGTATTCAGGCCGCCAAAAGGCCTTATTTACAGTCTTTAAAGCCTTTGCAGGT
>JASGCC010000775.1:0-55829 GCA_030067915.1 Hydractinia echinata
TCAAAGTCCAAAATCAGTCAATTAAGCCACAGTCAATCGTTTCACTGTTAAAAGCGATGCAACCTAGTAATATCAGAAAAATATCGCTAAATACATGTTGGTAAATATGTGACGCAACCGTTGTAACTCAAACGGACTGATACCGTTAGAAAGTCAATGAAATGTAGTTTTTAAACTGTCTCTATTTCTTCAGCGCGCGCTAACGGCTAGGATTGGTCCCACAGTAAAAAATGACTTATTTATCTAAATTTTTAAATAAAGCGCTACCACAGCGCCCAGTGTAATCTGAGTTCCAGCAATCATGTCAAATTAAGAATGTTATTTCTTGGAGTCCAATTGTCTCATTTATCACATTTATAAGGTCAAAGTCCAAAATCAGTTCAATTAAGTCCCACAGTCAATCGTTTCACTGTTAAAAGCGATGCAACCTAGTAATATCAGAAAAATATCGCTAAATACATGTTGGTACGAATATGTGACGCAACCGTTGTAACTCAAACGGACTGATACCGTTAGAAAGTCAATGAAATGTAGTTTTTGAAACTGTCTCTATTTCTTCAGCGCGCGCTAATAGGATTGGTCCCACAGTAAAAAATGACTTATTTATCTAAATTTTTAAATAAAGCGCTACCACAGCGCCCAGTGTAATCGCTGAGTTCCAGCAATCATGTCAAATTAAGAAGAATGTTATTTCTTGGAGTCCAATTGTCTCATTTATCACATTTATAAGGTCAAAGTCCAAAATCAGTTCAATTAAGTCCCACAGTCAATCGTTTCACTGTTAAAAGCGATGCAACCTAGTAATATCAGAAAAATATCGCTAAATACATGTTGGTACGAATATGTGACGCAACCGTTGTAACTCAAACGGACTGATACCGTTAGAAAGTCAATGAAATGTAGTTTTTGAAACTGTCTCTATTTCTTCAGCGCGCGCTAACGGCTAGGATTGGTCCCACAGTAAAAAATGACTTATTTATCTAAATTTTTAAATAAAGCGCTACCACAGCGCCCAGTGTAATCGCTGAGTTCCAGCAATCATGTCAAATTAAGAAGAATGTTATTTCTTGGAGTCCAATTGTCTCATTTATCACATTTATAAGGTCAAAGTCCAAAATCAGTTCAATTAAGTCCCACAGTCAATCGTTTCACTGTTAAAAGCGATGCAACCTAGTAATATCAGAAAAATATCGCTAAATACATGTTGGTACGAATATGTGACGCAACCGTTGTAACTCAAACGGACTGATACCGTTAGAAAGTCAATGAAATGTAGTTTTTGAAACTGTCTCTATTTCTTCAGCGCGCGCTAACGGCTAGGATTGGTCCCACAGTAAAAAATGACTTATTTATCTAAATTTTTAAATAAAGCGCTACCACAGCGCCCAGTGTAATCGCTGAGTTCCAGCAATCATGTCAAATTAAGAAGAATGTTATTTCTTGGAGTCCAATTGTCTCATTTATCACATTTATAAGGTCAAAGTCCAAAATCAGTTCAATTAAGTCCCACAGTCAATCGTTTCACTGTTAAAAGCGATGCAACCTAGTAATATCAGAAAAATATCGCTAAATACATGTTGGTACGAATATGTGACGCAACCGTTGTAACTCAAACGGACTGATACCGTTAGAAAGTCAATGAAATGTAGTTTTTGAAACTGTCTCTATTTCTTCAGCGCGCGCTAACGGCTAGGATTGGTCCCACAGTAAAAAATGACTTATTTATCTAAATTTTTAAATAAAGCGCTACCACAGCGCCCAGTGTAATCGCTGAGTTCCAGCAATCATGTCAAATTAAGAAGAATGTTATTTCTTGGAGTCCAATTGTCTCATTTATCACATTTATAAGGTCAAAGTCCAAAATCAGTTCAATTAAGTCCCACAGTCAATCGTTTCACTGTTAAAAGCGATGCAACCTAGTAATATCAGAAAAATATCGCTAAATACATGTTGGTACGAATATGTGACGCAACCGTTGTAACTCAAACGGACTGATACCGTTAGAAAGTCAATGAAATGTAGTTTTTGAAACTGTCTCTATTTCTTCAGCGCGCGCTAACGGCTAGGATTGGTCCCACAGTAAAAAATGACTTATTTATCTAAATTTTTAAATAAAGCGCTACCACAGCGCCCAGTGTAATCGCTGAGTTCCAGCAATCATGTCAAATTAAGAAGAATGTTATTTCTTGGAGTCCAATTGTCTCATTTATCACATTTATAAGGTCAAAGTCCAAAATCAGTTCAATTAAGTCCCACAGTCAATCGTTTCACTGTTAAAAGCGATGCAACCTAGTAATATCAGAAAAATATCGCTAAATACATGTTGGTACGAATATGTGACGCAACCGTTGTAACTCAAACGGACTGATACCGTTAGAAAGTCAATGAAATGTAGTTTTTGAAACTGTCTCTATTTCTTCAGCGCGCGCTAACGGCTAGGATTGGTCCCACAGTAAAAAATGACTTATTTATCTAAATTTTTAAATAAAGCGCTACCACAGCGCCCAGTGTAATCGCTGAGTTCCAGCAATCATGTCAAATTAAGAAGAATGTTATTTCTTGGAGTCCAATTGTCTCATTTATCACATTTATAAGGTCAAAGTCCAAAATCAGTTCAATTAAGTCCCACAGTCAATCGTTTCACTGTTAAAAGCGATGCAACCTAGTAATATCAGAAAAATATCGCTAAATACATGTTGGTACGAATATGTGACGCAACCGTTGTAACTCAAACGGACTGATACCGTTAGAAAGTCAATGAAATGTAGTTTTTGAAACTGTCTCTATTTCTTCAGCGCGCGCTAACGGCTAGGATTGGTCCCACAGTAAAAAATGACTTATTTATCTAAATTTTTAAATAAAGCGCTACCACAGCGCCCAGTGTAATCGCTGAGTTCCAGCAATCATGTCAAATTAAGAAGAATGTTATTTCTTGGAGTCCAATTGTCTCATTTATCACATTTATAAGGTCAAAGTCCAAAATCAGTTCAATTAAGTCCCACAGTCAATCGTTTCACTGTTAAAAGCGATGCAACCTAGTAATATCAGAAAAATATCGCTAAATACATGTTGGTACGAATATGTGACGCAACCGTTGTAACTCAAACGGACTGATACCGTTAGAAAGTCAATGAAATGTAGTTTTTGAAACTGTCTCTATTTCTTCAGCGCGCGCTAACGGCTAGGATTGGTCCCACAGTAAAAAATGACTTATTTATCTAAATTTTTAAATAAAGCGCTACCACAGCGCCCAGTGTAATCGCTGAGTTCCAGCAATCATGTCAAATTAAGAAGAATGTTATTTCTTGGAGTCCAATTGTCTCATTTATCACATTTATAAGGTCAAAGTCCAAAATCAGTTCAATTAAGTCCCACAGTCAATCGTTTCACTGTTAAAAGCGATGCAACCTAGTAATATCAGAAAAATATCGCTAAATACATGTTGGTACGAATATGTGACGCAACCGTTGTAACTCAAACGGACTGATACCGTTAGAAAGTCAATGAAATGTAGTTTTTGAAACTGTCTCTATTTCTTCAGCGCGCGCTAACGGCTAGGATTGGTCCCACAGTAAAAAATGACTTATTTATCTAAATTTTTAAATAAAGCGCTACCACAGCGCCCAGTGTAATCGCTGAGTTCCAGCAATCATGTCAAATTAAGAAGAATGTTATTTCTTGGAGTCCAATTGTCTCATTTATCACATTTATAAGGTCAAAGTCCAAAATCAGTTCAATTAAGTCCCACAGTCAATCGTTTCACTGTTAAAAGCGATGCAACCTAGTAATATCAGAAAAATATCGCTAAATACATGTTGGTACGAATATGTGACGCAACCGTTGTAACTCAAACGGACTGATACCGTTAGAAAGTCAATGAAATGTAGTTTTTGAAACTGTCTCTATTTCTTCAGCGCGCGCTAACGGCTAGGATTGGTCCCACAGTAAAAAATGACTTATTTATCTAAATTTTTAAATAAAGCGCTACCACAGCGCCCAGTGTAATCGCTGAGTTCCAGCAATCATGTCAAATTAAGAAGAATGTTATTTCTTGGAGTCCAATTGTCTCATTTATCACATTTATAAGGTCAAAGTCCAAAATCAGTTCAATTAAGTCCCACAGTCAATCGTTTCACTGTTAAAAGCGATGCAACCTAGTAATATCAGAAAAATATCGCTAAATACATGTTGGTACGAATATGTGACGCAACCGTTGTAACTCAAACGGACTGATACCGTTAGAAAGTCAATGAAATGTAGTTTTTGAAACTGTCTCTATTTCTTCAGCGCGCGCTAACGGCTAGGATTGGTCCCACAGTAAAAAATGACTTATTTATCTAAATTTTTAAATAAAGCGCTACCACAGCGCCCAGTGTAATCGCTGAGTTCCAGCAATCATGTCAAATTAAGAAGAATGTTATTTCTTGGAGTCCAATTGTCTCATTTATCACATTTATAAGGTCAAAGTCCAAAATCAGTTCAATTAAGTCCCACAGTCAATCGTTTCACTGTTAAAAGCGATGCAACCTAGTAATATCAGAAAAATATCGCTAAATACATGTTGGTACGAATATGTGACGCAACCGTTGTAACTCAAACGGACTGATACCGTTAGAAAGTCAATGAAATGTAGTTTTTGAAACTGTCTCTATTTCTTCAGCGCGCGCTAACGGCTAGGATTGGTCCCACAGTAAAAAATGACTTATTTATCTAAATTTTTAAATAAAGCGCTACCACAGCGCCCAGTGTAATCGCTGAGTTCCAGCAATCATGTCAAATTAAGAAGAATGTTATTTCTTGGAGTCCAATTGTCTCATTTATCACATTTATAAGGTCAAAGTCCAAAATCAGTTCAATTAAGTCCCACAGTCAATCGTTTCACTGTTAAAAGCGATGCAACCTAGTAATATCAGAAAAATATCGCTAAATACATGTTGGTACGAATATGTGACGCAACCGTTGTAACTCAAACGGACTGATACCGTTAGAAAGTCAATGAAATGTAGTTTTTGAAACTGTCTCTATTTCTTCAGCGCGCGCTAACGGCTAGGATTGGTCCCACAGTAAAAAATGACTTATTTATCTAAATTTTTAAATAAAGCGCTACCACAGCGCCCAGTGTAATCGCTGAGTTCCAGCAATCATGTCAAATTAAGAAGAATGTTATTTCTTGGAGTCCAATTGTCTCATTTATCACATTTATAAGGTCAAAGTCCAAAATCAGTTCAATTAAGTCCCACAGTCAATCGTTTCACTGTTAAAAGCGATGCAACCTAGTAATATCAGAAAAATATCGCTAAATACATGTTGGTACGAATATGTGACGCAACCGTTGTAACTCAAACGGACTGATACCGTTAGAAAGTCAATGAAATGTAGTTTTTGAAACTGTCTCTATTTCTTCAGCGCGCGCTAACGGCTAGGATTGGTCCCACAGTAAAAAATGACTTATTTATCTAAATTTTTAAATAAAGCGCTACCACAGCGCCCAGTGTAATCGCTGAGTTCCAGCAATCATGTCAAATTAAGAAGAATGTTATTTCTTGGAGTCCAATTGTCTCATTTATCACATTTATAAGGTCAAAGTCCAAAATCAGTTCAATTAAGTCCCACAGTCAATCGTTTCACTGTTAAAAGCGATGCAACCTAGTAATATCAGAAAAATATCGCTAAATACATGTTGGTACGAATATGTGACGCAACCGTTGTAACTCAAACGGACTGATACCGTTAGAAAGTCAATGAAATGTAGTTTTTGAAACTGTCTCTATTTCTTCAGCGCGCGCTAACGGCTAGGATTGGTCCCACAGTAAAAAATGACTTATTTATCTAAATTTTTAAATAAAGCGCTACCACAGCGCCCAGTGTAATCGCTGAGTTCCAGCAATCATGTCAAATTAAGAAGAATGTTATTTCTTGGAGTCCAATTGTCTCATTTATCACATTTATAAGGTCAAAGTCCAAAATCAGTTCAATTAAGTCCCACAGTCAATCGTTTCACTGTTAAAAGCGATGCAACCTAGTAATATCAGAAAAATATCGCTAAATACATGTTGGTACGAATATGTGACGCAACCGTTGTAACTCAAACGGACTGATACCGTTAGAAAGTCAATGAAATGTAGTTTTTGAAACTGTCTCTATTTCTTCAGCGCGCGCTAACGGCTAGGATTGGTCCCACAGTAAAAAATGACTTATTTATCTAAATTTTTAAATAAAGCGCTACCACAGCGCCCAGTGTAATCGCTGAGTTCCAGCAATCATGTCAAATTAAGAAGAATGTTATTTCTTGGAGTCCAATTGTCTCATTTATCACATTTATAAGGTCAAAGTCCAAAATCAGTTCAATTAAGTCCCACAGTCAATCGTTTCACTGTTAAAAGCGATGCAACCTAGTAATATCAGAAAAATATCGCTAAATACATGTTGGTACGAATATGTGACGCAACCGTTGTAACTCAAACGGACTGATACCGTTAGAAAGTCAATGAAATGTAGTTTTTGAAACTGTCTCTATTTCTTCAGCGCGCGCTAACGGCTAGGATTGGTCCCACAGTAAAAAATGACTTATTTATCTAAATTTTTAAATAAAGCGCTACCACAGCGCCCAGTGTAATGCTGAGTTCCAGCAATCATGTCAAATTAAGAAGAATGTTATTTCTTGGAGTCCAATTGTCTCATTTATCACATTTATAAGGTCAAAGTCCAAAATCAGTTCAATTAAGTCCCACAGTCAATCGTTTCACTGTTAAAAGCGATGCAACCTAGTAATATCAGAAAAATATCGCTAAATACATGTTGGTACGAATATGTGACGCAACCGTTGTAACTCAAACGGACTGATACCGTTAGAAAGTCAATGAAATGTAGTTTTTGAAACTGTCTCTATTTCTTCAGCGCGCTAACGGCTAGGATTGGTCCCACAGTAAAAAATGACTTATTTATCTAAATTTTTAAATAAAGCGCTACCACAGCGCCCAGTGTAATCGCTGAGTTCCAGCAATCATGTCAAATTAAGAAGAATGTTATTTCTTGGAGTCCAATTGTCTCATTTATCACATTTATAAGGTCAAAGTCCAAAATCAGTTCAATTAAGTCCCACAGTCAATCGTTTCACTGTTAAAAGCGATGCAACCTAGTAATATCAGAAAAATATCGCTAAATACATGTTGGTACGAATATGTGACGCAACCGTTGTAACTCAAACGGACTGATACCGTTAGAAAGTCAATGAAATGTAGTTTTTGAAACTGTCTCTATTTCTTCAGCGCGCGCTAACGGCTAGGATTGGTCCCACAGTAAAAAATGACTTATTTATCTAAATTTTTAAATAAAGCGCTACCACAGCGCCCAGTGTAATCGCTGAGTTCCAGCAATCATGTCAAATTAAGAAGAATGTTATTTCTTGGAGTCCAATTGTCTCATTTATCACATTTATAAGGTCAAAGTCCAAAATCAGTTCAATTAAGTCCCACAGTCAATCGTTTCACTGTTAAAAGCGATGCAACCTAGTAATATCAGAAAAATATCGCTAAATACATGTTGGTACGAATATGTGACGCAACCGTTGTAACTCAAACGGACTGATACCGTTAGAAAGTCAATGAAATGTAGTTTTTGAAACTGTCTCTATTTCTTCAGCGCGCGCTAACGGCTAGGATTGGTCCCACAGTGAAAAATGACTTATTTATCTAAATTTTTAAATAAAGCGCTACCACAGCGCCCAGTATAATCGCTGAGTTCCAGCAATCATGTCAAATTAAGAAGAATGTTATTTCTTGGAGTCCAATTGTCTCATTTATCACATTTATAAGGTCAAAGTCCAAAATCAGTTCAATTAAGTCCCACAGTCAATCGTTTCACTGTTAAAAGCGATGCAACCTAGTAATATCAGAAAAATATCGCTAAATACATGTTGGTACGAATATGTGACGCAACCGTTGTAACTCAAACGGACTGATACCGTTAGAAAGTCAATGAAATGTAGTTTTTGAAACTGTCTCTATTTCTTCAGCGCGCGCTAACGGCTAGGATTGGTCCCACAGTAAAAAATGACTTATTTATCTAAATTTTTAAATAAAGCGCTACCACAGCGCCCAGTGTAATCGCTGAGTTCCAGCAATCATGTCAAATTAAGAAGAATGTTATTTCTTGGAGTCCAATTGTCTCATTTATCACATTTATAAGGTCAAAGTCCAAAATCAGTTCAATTAAGTCCCACAGTCAATCGTTTCACTGTTAAAAGCGATGCAACCTAGTAATATCAGAAAAATATCGCTAAATACATGTTGGTACGAATATGTGACGCAACCGTTGTAACTCAAACGGACTGATACCGTTAGAAAGTCAATGAAATGTAGTTTTTGAAACTGTCTCTATTTCTTCAGCGCGCTAACGGCTAGGATTGGTCCCACAGTAAAAAATGACTTATTTATCTAAATTTTTAAATAAAGCGCTACCACAGCGCCCAGTGTAATCGCTGAGTTCCAGCAATCATGTCAAATTAAGAAGAATGTTATTTCTTGGAGTCCAATTGTCTCATTTATCACATTTATAAGGTCAAAGTCCAAAATCAGTTCAATTAAGTCCCACAGTCAATCGTTTCACTGTTAAAAGCGATGCAACCTAGTAATATCAGAAAAATATCGCTAAATACATGTTGGTACGAATATGTGACGCAACCGTTGTAACTCAAACGGACTGATACCGTTAGAAAGTCAATGAAATGTAGTTTTTGAAACTGTCTCTATTTCTTCAGCGCGCGCTAACGGCTAGGATTGGTCCCACAGTAAAAAATGACTTATTTATCTAAATTTTTAAATAAAGCGCTACCACAGCGCCCAGTGTAATCGCTGAGTTCCAGCAATCATGTCAAATTAAGAAGAATGTTATTTCTTGGAGTCCAATTGTCTCATTTATCACATTTATAAGGTCAAAGTCCAAAATCAGTTCAATTAAGTCCCACAGTCAATCGTTTCACTGTTAAAAGCGATGCAACCTAGTAATATCAGAAAAATATCGCTAAATACATGTTGGTACGAATATGTGACGCAACCGTTGTAACTCAAACGGACTGATACCGTTAGAAAGTCAATGAAATGTAGTTTTTGAAACTGTCTCTATTTCTTCAGCGCGCGCTAACGGCTAGGATTGGTCCCACAGTAAAAAATGACTTATTTATCTAAATTTTTAAATAAAGCGCTACCACAGCGCCCAGTGTAATCGCTGAGTTCCAGCAATCATGTCAAATTAAGAAGAATGTTATTTCTTGGAGTCCAATTGTCTCATTTATCACATTTATAAGGTCAAAGTCCAAAATCAGTTCAATTAAGTCCCACAGTCAATCGTTTCACTGTTAAAAGCGATGCAACCTAGTAATATCAGAAAAATATCGCTAAATACATGTTGGTACGAATATGTGACGCAACCGTTGTAACTCAAACGGACTGATACCGTTAGAAAGTCAATGAAATGTAGTTTTTGAAACTGTCTCTATTTCTTCAGCGCGCGCTAACGGCTAGGATTGGTCCCACAGTAAAAAATGACTTATTTATCTAAATTTTTAAATAAAGCGCTACCACAGCGCCCAGTGTAATCGCTGAGTTCCAGCAATCATGTCAAATTAAGAAGAATGTTATTTCTTGGAGTCCAATTGTCTCATTTATCACATTTATAAGGTCAAAGTCCAAAATCAGTTCAATTAAGTCCCACAGTCAATCGTTTCACTGTTAAAAGCGATGCAACCTAGTAATATCAGAAAAATATCGCTAAATACATGTTGGTACGAATATGTGACGCAACCGTTGTAACTCAAACGGACTGATACCGTTAGAAAGTCAATGAAATGTAGTTTTTGAAACTGTCTCTATTTCTTCAGCGCGCGCTAACGGCTAGGATTGGTCCCACAGTAAAAAATGACTTATTTATCTAAATTTTTAAATAAAGCGCTACCACAGCGCCCAGTGTAATCGCTGAGTTCCAGCAATCATGTCAAATTAAGAAGAATGTTATTTCTTGGAGTCCAATTGTCTCATTTATCACATTTATAAGGTCAAAGTCCAAAATCAGTTCAATTAAGTCCCACAGTCAATCGTTTCACTGTTAAAAGCGATGCAACCTAGTAATATCAGAAAAATATCGCTAAATACATGTTGGTACGAATATGTGACGCAACCGTTGTAACTCAAACGGACTGATACCGTTAGAAAGTCAATGAAATGTAGTTTTTGAAACTGTCTCTATTTCTTCAGCGCGCGCTAACGGCTAGGATTGGTCCCACAGTAAAAAATGACTTATTTATCTAAATTTTTAAATAAAGCGCTACCACAGCGCCCAGTGTAATCGCTGAGTTCCAGCAATCATGTCAAATTAAGAAGAATGTTATTTCTTGGAGTCCAATTGTCTCATTTATCACATTTATAAGGTCAAAGTCCAAAATCAGTTCAATTAAGTCCCACAGTCAATCGTTTCACTGTTAAAAGCGATGCAACCTAGTAATATCAGAAAAATATCGCTAAATACATGTTGGTACGAATATGTGACGCAACCGTTGTAACTCAAACGGACTGATACCGTTAGAAAGTCAATGAAATGTAGTTTTTGAAACTGTCTCTATTTCTTCAGCGCGCGCTAACGGCTAGGATTGGTCCCACAGTAAAAAATGACTTATTTATCTAAATTTTTAAATAAAGCGCTACCACAGCGCCCAGTGTAATCGCTGAGTTCCAGCAATCATGTCAAATTAAGAAGAATGTTATTTCTTGGAGTCCAATTGTCTCATTTATCACATTTATAAGGTCAAAGTCCAAAATCAGTTCAATTAAGTCCCACAGTCAATCGTTTCACTGTTAAAAGCGATGCAACCTAGTAATATCAGAAAAATATCGCTAAATACATGTTGGTACGAATATGTGACGCAACCGTTGTAACTCAAACGGACTGATACCGTTAGAAAGTCAATGAAATGTAGTTTTTGAAACTGTCTCTATTTCTTCAGCGCGCGCTAACGGCTAGGATTGGTCCCACAGTAAAAAATGACTTATTTATCTAAATTTTTAAATAAAGCGCTACCACAGCGCCCAGTGTAATCGCTGAGTTCCAGCAATCATGTCAAATTAAGAAGAATGTTATTTCTTGGAGTCCAATTGTCTCATTTATCACATTTATAAGGTCAAAGTCCAAAATCAGTTCAATTAAGTCCCACAGTCAATCGTTTCACTGTTAAAAGCGATGCAACCTAGTAATATCAGAAAAATATCGCTAAATACATGTTGGTACGAATATGTGACGCAACCGTTGTAACTCAAACGGACTGATACCGTTAGAAAGTCAATGAAATGTAGTTTTTGAAACTGTCTCTATTTCTTCAGCGCGCGCTAACGGCTAGGATTGGTCCCACAGTAAAAAATGACTTATTTATCTAAATTTTTAAATAAAGCGCTACCACAGCGCCCAGTGTAATCGCTGAGTTCCAGCAATCATGTCAAATTAAGAAGAATGTTATTTCTTGGAGTCCAATTGTCTCATTTATCACATTTATAAGGTCAAAGTCCAAAATCAGTTCAATTAAGTCCCACAGTCAATCGTTTCACTGTTAAAAGCGATGCAACCTAGTAATATCAGAAAAATATCGCTAAATACATGTTGGTACGAATATGTGACGCAACCGTTGTAACTCAAACGGACTGATACCGTTAGAAAGTCAATGAAATGTAGTTTTTGAAACTGTCTCTATTTCTTCAGCGCGCGCTAACGGCTAGGATTGGTCCCACAGTAAAAAATGACTTATTTATCTAAATTTTTAAATAAAGCGCTACCACAGCGCCCAGTGTAATCGCTGAGTTCCAGCAATCATGTCAAATTAAGAAGAATGTTATTTCTTGGAGTCCAATTGTCTCATTTATCACATTTATAAGGTCAAAGTCCAAAATCAGTTCAATTAAGTCCCACAGTCAATCGTTTCACTGTTAAAAGCGATGCAACCTAGTAATATCAGAAAAATATCGCTAAATACATGTTGGTACGAATATGTGACGCAACCGTTGTAACTCAAACGGACTGATACCGTTAGAAAGTCAATGAAATGTAGTTTTTGAAACTGTCTCTATTTCTTCAGCGCGCGCTAACGGCTAGGATTGGTCCCACAGTAAAAAATGACTTATTTATCTAAATTTTTAAATAAAGCGCTACCACAGCGCCCAGTGTAATCGCTGAGTTCCAGCAATCATGTCAAATTAAGAAGAATGTTATTTCTTGGAGTCCAATTGTCTCATTTATCACATTTATAAGGTCAAAGTCCAAAATCAGTTCAATTAAGTCCCACAGTCAATCGTTTCACTGTTAAAAGCGATGCAACCTAGTAATATCAGAAAAATATCGCTAAATACATGTTGGTACGAATATGTGACGCAACCGTTGTAACTCAAACGGACTGATACCGTTAGAAAGTCAATGAAATGTAGTTTTTGAAACTGTCTCTATTTCTTCAGCGCGCGCTAACGGCTAGGATTGGTCCCACAGTAAAAAATGACTTATTTATCTAAATTTTTAAATAAAGCGCTACCACAGCGCCCAGTGTAATCGCTGAGTTCCAGCAATCATGTCAAATTAAGAAGAATGTTATTTCTTGGAGTCCAATTGTCTCATTTATCACATTTATAAGGTCAAAGTCCAAAATCAGTTCAATTAAGTCCCACAGTCAATCGTTTCACTGTTAAAAGCGATGCAACCTAGTAATATCAGAAAAATATCGCTAAATACATGTTGGTACGAATATGTGACGCAACCGTTGTAACTCAAACGGACTGATACCGTTAGAAAGTCAATGAAATGTAGTTTTTGAAACTGTCTCTATTTCTTCAGCGCGCTAACGGCTAGGATTGGTCCCACAGTAAAAAATGACTTATTTATCTAAATTTTTAAATAAAGCGCTACCACAGCGCCCAGTGTAATCGCTGAGTTCCAGCAATCATGTCAAATTAAGAAGAATGTTATTTCTTGGAGTCCAATTGTCTCATTTATCACATTTATAAGGTCAAAGTCCAAAATCAGTTCAATTAAGTCCCACAGTCAATCGTTTCACTGTTAAAAGCGATGCAACCTAGTAATATCAGAAAAATATCGCTAAATACATGTTGGTACGAATATGTGACGCAACCGTTGTAACTCAAACGGACTGATACCGTTAGAAAGTCAATGAAATGTAGTTTTTGAAACTGTCTCTATTTCTTCAGCGCGCGCTAACGGCTAGGATTGGTCCCACAGTAAAAAATGACTTATTTATCTAAATTTTTAAATAAAGCGCTACCACAGCGCCCAGTGTAATCGCTGAGTTCCAGCAATCATGTCAAATTAAGAAGAATGTTATTTCTTGGAGTCCAATTGTCTCATTTATCACATTTATAAGGTCAAAGTCCAAAATCAGTTCAATTAAGTCCCACAGTCAATCGTTTCACTGTTAAAAGCGATGCAACCTAGTAATATCAGAAAAATATCGCTAAATACATGTTGGTACGAATATGTGACGCAACCGTTGTAACTCAAACGGACTGATACCGTTAGAAAGTCAATGAAATGTAGTTTTTGAAACTGTCTCTATTTCTTCAGCGCGCGCTAACGGCTAGGATTGGTCCCACAGTAAAAAATGACTTATTTATCTAAATTTTAAATAAAGCGCTACCACAGCGCCCAGTGTAATCGCTGAGTTCCAGCAATCATGTCAAATTAAGAAGAATGTTATTTCTTGGAGTCCAATTGTCTCATTTATCACATTTATAAGGTCAAAGTCCAAAATCAGTTCAATTAAGTCCCACAGTCAATCGTTTCACTGTTAAAAGCGATGCAACCTAGTAATATCAGAAAAATATCGCTAAATACATGTTGGTACGAATATGTGACGCAACCGTTGTAACTCAAACGGACTGATACCGTTAGAAAGTCAATGAAATGTAGTTTTTGAAACTGTCTCTATTTCTTCAGCGCGCGCTAACGGCTAGGATTGGTCCCACAGTAAAAAATGACTTATTTATCTAAATTTTTAAATAAAGCGCTACCACAGCGCCCAGTGTAATCGCTGAGTTCCAGCAATCATGTCAAATTAAGAAGAATGTTATTTCTTGGAGTCCAATTGTCTCATTTATCACATTTATAAGGTCAAAGTCCAAAATCAGTTCAATTAAGTCCCACAGTCAATCGTTTCACTGTTAAAAGCGATGCAACCTAGTAATATCAGAAAAATATCGCTAAATACATGTTGGTACGAATATGTGACGCAACCGTTGTAACTCAAACGGACTGATACCGTTAGAAAGTCAATGAAATGTAGTTTTTGAAACTGTCTCTATTTCTTCAGCGCGCGCTAACGGCTAGGATTGGTCCCACAGTAAAAAATGACTTATTTATCTAAATTTTTAAATAAAGCGCTACCACAGCGCCCAGTGTAATCGCTGAGTTCCAGCAATCATGTCAAATTAAGAAGAATGTTATTTCTTGGAGTCCAATTGTCTCATTTATCACATTTATAAGGTCAAAGTCCAAAATCAGTTCAATTAAGTCCCACAGTCAATCGTTTCACTGTTAAAAGCGATGCAACCTAGTAATATCAGAAAAATATCGCTAAATACATGTTGGTACGAATATGTGACGCAACCGTTGTAACTCAAACGGACTGATACCGTTAGAAAGTCAATGAAATGTAGTTTTTGAAACTGTCTCTATTTCTTCAGCGCGCGCTAACGGCTAGGATTGGTCCCACAGTAAAAAATGACTTATTTATCTAAATTTTTAAATAAAGCGCTACCACAGCGCCCAGTGTAATCGCTGAGTTCCAGCAATCATGTCAAATTAAGAAGAATGTTATTTCTTGGAGTCCAATTGTCTCATTTATCACATTTATAAGGTCAAAGTCCAAAATCAGTTCAATTAAGTCCCACAGTCAATCGTTTCACTGTTAAAAGCGATGCAACCTAGTAATATCAGAAAAATATCGCTAAATACATGTTGGTACGAATATGTGACGCAACCGTTGTAACTCAAACGGACTGATACCGTTAGAAAGTCAATGAAATGTAGTTTTTGAAACTGTCTCTATTTCTTCAGCGCGCGCTAACGGCTAGGATTGGTCCCACAGTAAAAAATGACTTATTTATCTAAATTTTTAAATAAAGCGCTACCACAGCGCCCAGTGTAATCGCTGAGTTCCAGCAATCATGTCAAATTAAGAAGAATGTTATTTCTTGGAGTCCAATTGTCTCATTTATCACATTTATAAGGTCAAAGTCCAAAATCAGTTCAATTAAGTCCCACAGTCAATCGTTTCACTGTTAAAAGCGATGCAACCTAGTAATATCAGAAAAATATCGCTAAATACATGTTGGTACGAATATGTGACGCAACCGTTGTAACTCAAACGGACTGATACCGTTAGAAAGTCAATGAAATGTAGTTTTTGAAACTGTCTCTATTTCTTCAGCGCGCTAACGGCTAGGATTGGTCCCACAGTAAAAAATGACTTATTTATCTAAATTTTTAAATAAAGCGCTACCACAGCGCCCAGTGTAATCGCTGAGTTCCAGCAATCATGTCAAATTAAGAAGAATGTTATTTCTTGGAGTCCAATTGTCTCATTTATCACATTTATAAGGTCAAAGTCCAAAATCAGTTCAATTAAGTCCCACAGTCAATCGTTTCACTGTTAAAAGCGATGCAACCTAGTAATATCAGAAAAATATCGCTAAATACATGTTGGTACGAATATGTGACGCAACCGTTGTAACTCAAACGGACTGATACCGTTAGAAAGTCAATGAAATGTAGTTTTTGAAACTGTCTCTATTTCTTCAGCGCGCGCTAACGGCTAGGATTGGTCCCACAGTAAAAAATGACTTATTTATCTAAATTTTTAAATAAAGCGCTACCACAGCGCCCAGTGTAATCGCTGAGTTCCAGCAATCATGTCAAATTAAGAAGAATGTTATTTCTTGGAGTCCAATTGTCTCATTTATCACATTTATAAGGTCAAAGTCCAAAATCAGTTCAATTAAGTCCCACAGTCAATCGTTTCACTGTTAAAAGCGATGCAACCTAGTAATATCAGAAAAATATCGCTAAATACATGTTGGTACGAATATGTGACGCAACCGTTGTAACTCAAACGGACTGATACCGTTAGAAAGTCAATGAAATGTAGTTTTTGAAACTGTCTCTATTTCTTCAGCGCGCGCTAACGGCTAGGATTGGTCCCACAGTAAAAAATGACTTATTTATCTAAATTTTTAAATAAAGCGCTACCACAGCGCCCAGTGTAATCGCTGAGTTCCAGCAATCATGTCAAATTAAGAAGAATGTTATTTCTTGGAGTCCAATTGTCTCATTTATCACATTTATAAGGTCAAAGTCCAAAATCAGTTCAATTAAGTCCCACAGTCAATCGTTTCACTGTTAAAAGCGATGCAACCTAGTAATATCAGAAAAATATCGCTAAATACATGTTGGTACGAATATGTGACGCAACCGTTGTAACTCAAACGGACTGATACCGTTAGAAAGTCAATGAAATGTAGTTTTTGAAACTGTCTCTATTTCTTCAGCGCGCGCTAACGGCTAGGATTGGTCCCACAGTAAAAAATGACTTATTTATCTAAATTTTTAAATAAAGCGCTACCACAGCGCCCAGTGTAATCGCTGAGTTCCAGCAATCATGTCAAATTAAGAAGAATGTTATTTCTTGGAGTCCAATTGTCTCATTTATCACATTTATAAGGTCAAAGTCCAAAATCAGTTCAATTAAGTCCCACAGTCAATCGTTTCACTGTTAAAAGCGATGCAACCTAGTAATATCAGAAAAATATCGCTAAATACATGTTGGTACGAATATGTGACGCAACCGTTGTAACTCAAACGGATGATACCGTTAGAAAGTCAATGAAATGTAGTTTTTGAAACTGTCTCTATTTCTTCAGCGCGCGCTAACGGCTAGGATTGGTCCCACAGTAAAAAATGACTTATTTATCTAAATTTTTAAATAAAGCGCTACCACAGCGCCCAGTGTAATCGCTGAGTTCCAGCAATCATGTCAAATTAAGAAGAATGTTATTTCTTGGAGTCCAATTGTCTCATTTATCACATTTATAAGGTCAAAGTCCAAAATCAGTTCAATTAAGTCCCACAGTCAATCGTTTCACTGTTAAAAGCGATGCAACCTAGTAATATCAGAAAAATATCGCTAAATACATGTTGGTACGAATATGTGACGCAACCGTTGTAACTCAAACGGATGATACCGTTAGAAAGTCAATGAAATGTAGTTTTTGAAACTGTCTCTATTTCTTCAGCGCGCGCTAACGGCTAGGATTGGTCCCACAGTAAAAAATGACTTATTTATCTAAATTTTTAAATAAAGCGCTACCACAGCGCCCAGTGTAATGCTGAGTTCCAGCAATCATGTCAAATTAAGAAGAATGTTATTTCTTGGAGTCCAATTGTCTCATTTATCACATTTATAAGGTCAAAGTCCAAAATCAGTTCAATTAAGTCCCACAGTCAATCGTTTCACTGTTAAAAGCGATGCAACCTAGTAATATCAGAAAAATATCGCTAAATACATGTTGGTACGAATATGTGACGCAACCGTTGTAACTCAAACGGACTGATACCGTTAGAAAGTCAATGAAATGTAGTTTTTGAAACTGTCTCTATTTCTTCAGCGCGCGCTAACGGCTAGGATTGGTCCCACAGTAAAAAATGACTTATTTATCTAAATTTTTAAATAAAGCGCTACCACAGCGCCCAGTGTAATCGCTGAGTTCCAGCAATCATGTCAAATTAAGAAGAATGTTATTTCTTGGAGTCCAATTGTCTCATTTATCACATTTATAAGGTCAAAGTCCAAAATCAGTTCAATTAAGTCCCACAGTCAATCGTTTCACTGTTAAAAGCGATGCAACCTAGTAATATCAGAAAAATATCGCTAAATACATGTTGGTACGAATATGTGACGCAACCGTTGTAACTCAAACGGATGATACCGTTAGAAAGTCAATGAAATGTAGTTTTTGAAACTGTCTCTATTTCTTCAGCGCGCGCTAACGGCTAGGATTGGTCCCACAGTAAAAAATGACTTATTTATCTAAATTTTTAAATAAAGCGCTACCACAGCGCCCAGTGTAATGCTGAGTTCCAGCAATCATGTCAAATTAAGAAGAATGTTATTTCTTGGAGTCCAATTGTCTCATTTATCACATTTATAAGGTCAAAGTCCAAAATCAGTTCAATTAAGTCCCACAGTCAATCGTTTCACTGTTAAAAGCGATGCAACCTAGTAATATCGAAAAATATCGCTAAATACATGTTGGTACGAATATGTGACGCAACCGTTGTAACTCAAACGGACTGATACCGTTAGAAAGTCAATGAAATGTAGTTTTGAAACTGTCTCTATTTCTTCAGCGCGCGCTAACGGCTAGGATTGGTCCCACAGTAAAAAATGACTTATTTATCTAAATTTTTAAATAAAGCGCTACCACAGCGCCCAGTGTAATCGCTGAGTTCCAGCAATCATGTCAAATTAAGAAGAATGTTATTTCTTGGAGTCCAATTGTCTCATTTATCACATTTATAAGGTCAAAGTCCAAAATCAGTTCAATTAAGTCCCACAGTCAATCGTTTCACTGTTAAAAGCGATGCAACCTAGTAATATCAGAAAAATATCGCTAAATACATGTTGGTACGAATATGTGACGCAACCGTTGTAACTCAAACGGACTGATACCGTTAGAAAGTCAATGAAATGTAGTTTTTGAAACTGTCTCTATTTCTTCAGCGCGCGCTAACGGCTAGGATTGGTCCCACAGTAAAAAATGACTTATTTATCTAAATTTTTAAATAAAGCGCTACCACAGCGCCCAGTGTAATCGCTGAGTTCCAGCAATCATGTCAAATTAAGAAGAATGTTATTTCTTGGAGTCCAATTGTCTCATTTATCACATTTATAAGGTCAAAGTCCAAAATCAGTTCAATTAAGTCCCACAGTCAATCGTTTCACTGTTAAAAGCGATGCAACCTAGTAATATCAGAAAAATATCGCTAAATACATGTTGGTACGAATATGTGACGCAACCGTTGTAACTCAAACGGACTGATACCGTTAGAAAGTCAATGAAATGTAGTTTTTGAAACTGTCTCTATTTCTTCAGCGCGCGCTAACGGCTAGGATTGGTCCCACAGTAAAAAATGACTTATTTATCTAAATTTTTAAATAAAGCGCTACCACAGCGCCCAGTGTAATCGCTGAGTTCCAGCAATCATGTCAAATTAAGAAGAATGTTATTTCTTGGAGTCCAATTGTCTCATTTATCACATTTATAAGGTCAAAGTCCAAAATCAGTTCAATTAAGTCCCACAGTCAATCGTTTCACTGTTAAAAGCGATGCAACCTAGTAATATCAGAAAAATATCGCTAAATACATGTTGGTACGAATATGTGACGCAACCGTTGTAACTCAAACGGACTGATACCGTTAGAAAGTCAATGAAATGTAGTTTTTGAAACTGTCTCTATTTCTTCAGCGCGCGCTAACGGCTAGGATTGGTCCCACAGTAAAAAATGACTTATTTATCTAAATTTTTAAATAAAGCGCTACCACAGCGCCCAGTGTAATCGCTGAGTTCCAGCAATCATGTCAAATTAAGAAGAATGTTATTTCTTGGAGTCCAATTGTCTCATTTATCACATTTATAAGGTCAAAGTCCAAAATCAGTTCAATTAAGTCCCACAGTCAATCGTTTCACTGTTAAAAGCGATGCAACCTAGTAATATCAGAAAAATATCGCTAAATACATGTTGGTACGAATATGTGACGCAACCGTTGTAACTCAAACGGACTGATACCGTTAGAAAGTCAATGAAATGTAGTTTTTGAAACTGTCTCTATTTCTTCAGCGCGCGCTAACGGCTAGGATTGGTCCCACAGTAAAAATGACTTATTTATCTAAATTTTTAAATAAAGCGCTACCACAGCGCCCAGTGTAATCGCTGAGTTCCAGCAATCATGTCAAATTAAGAAGAATGTTATTTCTTGGAGTCCAATTGTCTCATTTATCACATTTATAAGGTCAAAGTCCAAAATCAGTTCAATTAAGTCCCACAGTCAATCGTTTCACTGTTAAAAGCGATGCAACCTAGTAATATCAGAAAAATATCGCTAAATACATGTTGGTACGAATATGTGACGCAACCGTTGTAACTCAAACGGACTGATACCGTTAGAAAGTCAATGAAATGTAGTTTTTGAAACTGTCTCTATTTCTTCAGCGCGCGCTAACGGCTAGGATTGGTCCCACAGTAAAAAATGACTTATTTATCTAAATTTTTAAATAAAGCGCTACCACAGCGCCCAGTGTAATGCTGAGTTCCAGCAATCATGTCAAATTAAGAAGAATGTTATTTCTTGGAGTCCAATTGTCTCATTTATCACATTTATAAGGTCAAAGTCCAAAATCAGTTCAATTAAGTCCCACAGTCAATCGTTTCACTGTTAAAAGCGATGCAACCTAGTAATATCAGAAAAATATCGCTAAATACATGTTGGTACGAATATGTGACGCAACCGTTGTAACTCAAACGGATGATACCGTTAGAAAGTCAATGAAATGTAGTTTTTGAAACTGTCTCTATTTCTTCAGCGCGCGCTAACGGCTAGGATTGGTCCCACAGTAAAAAATGACTTATTTATCTAAATTTTTAAATAAAGCGCTACCACAGCGCCCAGTGTAATGCTGAGTTCCAGCAATCATGTCAAATTAAGAAGAATGTTATTTCTTGGAGTCCAATTGTCTCATTTATCACATTTATAAGGTCAAAGTCCAAAATCAGTTCAATTAAGTCCCACAGTCAATCGTTTCACTGTTAAAAGCGATGCAACCTAGTAATATCAGAAAAATATCGCTAAATACATGTTGGTACGAATATGTGACGCAACCGTTGTAACTCAAACGGATGATACCGTTAGAAAGTCAATGAAATGTAGTTTTTGAAACTGTCTCTATTTCTTCAGCGCGCGTAACGGCTAGGATTGGTCCCACAGTAAAAAATGACTTATTTATCTAAATTTTTAAATAAAGCGCTACCACAGCGCCCAGTGTAATCGCTGAGTTCCAGCAATCATGTCAAATTAAGAAGAATGTTATTTCTTGGAGTCCAATTGTCTCATTTATCACATTTATAAGGTCAAAGTCCAAAATCAGTTCAATTAAGTCCCACAGTCAATCGTTTCACTGTTAAAAGCGATGCAACCTAGTAATATCAGAAAAATATCGCTAAATACATGTTGGTACGAATATGTGACGCAACCGTTGTAACTCAAACGGACTGATACCGTTAGAAAGTCAATGAAATGTAGTTTTTGAAACTGTCTCTATTTCTTCAGCGCGCGCTAACGGCTAGGATTGGTCCCACAGTAAAAAATGACTTATTTATCTAAATTTTTAAATAAAGCGCTACCACAGCGCCCAGTGTAATCGCTGAGTTCCAGCAATCATGTCAAATTAAGAAGAATGTTATTTCTTGGAGTCCAATTGTCTCATTTATCACATTTATAAGGTCAAAGTCCAAAATCAGTTCAATTAAGTCCCACAGTCAATCGTTTCACTGTTAAAAGCGATGCAACCTAGTAATATCAGAAAAATATCGCTAAATACATGTTGGTACGAATATGTGACGCAACCGTTGTAACTCAAACGGACTGATACCGTTAGAAAGTCAATGAAATGTAGTTTTTGAAACTGTCTCTATTTCTTCAGCGCGCGCTAACGGCTAGGATTGGTCCCACAGTAAAAAATGACTTATTTATCTAAATTTTTAAATAAAGCGCTACCACAGCGCCCAGTGTAATCGCTGAGTTCCAGCAATCATGTCAAATTAAGAAGAATGTTATTTCTTGGAGTCCAATTGTCATTTATCACATTTATAAGGTCAAAGTCCAAAATCAGTTCAATTAAGTCCCACAGTCAATCGTTTCACTGTTAAAAGCGATGCAACCTAGTAATATCAGAAAAATATCGCTAAATACATGTTGGTACGAATATGTGACGCAACCGTTGTAACTCAAACGGACTGATACCGTTAGAAAGTCAATGAAATGTAGTTTTTGAAACTGTCTCTATTTCTTCAGCGCGCGCTAACGGCTAGGATTGGTCCCACAGTAAAAAATGACTTATTTATCTAAATTTTTAAATAAAGCGCTACCACAGCGCCCAGTGTAATCGCTGAGTTCCAGCAATCATGTCAAATTAAGAAGAATGTTATTTCTTGGAGTCCAATTGTCAATTTATCACATTTATAAGGTCAAAGTCCAAAATCAGTTCAATTAAGTCCCACAGTCAATCGTTTCACTGTTAAAAGCGATGCAACCTAGTAATATCAGAAAAATATCGCTAAATACATGTTGGTACGAATATGTGACGCAACCGTTGTAACTCAAACGGACTGATACCGTTAGAAAGTCAATGAAATGTAGTTTTTGAAACTGTCTCTATTTCTTCAGCGCGCGCTAACGGCTAGGATTGGTCCCACAGTAAAAAATGACTTATTTATCTAAATTTTTAAATAAACCGCTACCACAGCGCGAGTTCCAGCAATCATGTCAAATTAAGAAGAATGTTATTTGTTGGAGTCCAATTGTCTCATTTATCACATTTATAAGGTCAAAGTCCAAAATCAGTTCAATTAAGTCCCACAGTCAATCGTTTCACTGTTAAAAGCGATGCAACCTAGTAATATCAGAAAAATATCGCTAAATACATGTTGGTACGAATATGTGACGCAACCGTTGTAACTCAAACGGACTGATACCGTTAGAAAGTCAATGAAATGTAGTTTTTGAAACTGTCTCTATTTCTTCAGCGCGCGCTAACGGCTAGGATTGGTCCCACAGTAAAAAATGACTTATTTATCTAAATTTTTAAATAAAGCGCTACCACAGCGCCCAGTGTAATCGCTGAGTTCCAGCAATCATGTCAAATTAACGAAGAATGTTATTTCTTGGAGTCCAATTGTTTCATTTATAACTTTATAAGGTCAAATCCAAAATCAGTTCAATAAGTCCCACATGTCAATCGTTTCACTGTTAAAAGCGATGCAACCTAGTAATATCAGAAAAATATCGCTAAATACATGTTGGTACGAATATGTGACGCAACCCGTTGTAACTCAACGGGATTGATACCGTTAGAAAGTCAATGAAATTTAGTTTTTGAAACCGTCTCTATTTCTTCAGCGCGCGCTAACGGCTAGGATTGGTCCACAGTAAAAAATGACTTATTTATCTAAATTTTTAAATAAAGTGCTACACAGCGCCCAATGTAATCGCTGAGTTCCAAGCAATCATGTCAATTAAGAAGAATGTTATTTCTTGGAGTCCAATTGTGTCATTTATGACATTTATAAGGTGAAAGTACAAAATCAGTTCAATTAAGTCCCACAGTCATCGTTTCACTGTTAAAAGCGATGCAACCTAGTAATATCAGAAAAATATCGCTAAATACATGTTGGTACGAATATGTGACGCAACCGTTGTAACTCAAACGGACTGATACCGTTAGAAAGTCAATGAAATGTAGTTTTTGAAACTGTCTCTATTTCTTCAGCGCGCGCTAACGGCTAGGATTGGTCCCACAGTAAAAAATGACTTATTTATCTAAATTTTTAAATAAAGCGCTACCACAGCGCCCAGTGTAATCGCTGAGTTCCAGCAATCATGTCAAATTAAGAAGAATGTTATTTCTTGGAGTCCAATTGTCTCATTTATCACATTTATAAGGTCAAAGTCCAAAATCAGTTCAATTAAGTCCCACAGTCAATCGTTTCACTGTTAAAAGCGATGCAACCTAGTAATATCAGAAAAATATCGCTAAATACATGTTGGTACGAATATGTGACGCAACCGTTGTAACTCAAACGGACTGATACCGTTAGAAAGTCAATGAAATGTAGTTTTTGAAACTGTCTCTATTTCTTCAGCGCGCGCTAACGGCTAGGATTGGTCCCACAGTAAAAAATGACTTATTTATCTAAATTTTTAAATAAAGCGCTACCACAGCGCCCAGTGTAATCGCTGAGTTCCAGCAATCATGTCAAATTAAGAAGAATGTTATTTCTTGGAGTCCAATTGTCTCATTTATCACATTTATAAGGTCAAAGTCCAAAATCAGTTCAATTAAGTCCCACAGTCAATCGTTTCACTGTTAAAAGCGATGCAACCTAGTAATATCAGAAAAATATCGCTAAATACATGTTGGTACGAATATGTGACGCAACCGTTGTAACTCAAACGGACTGATACCGTTAGAAAGTCAATGAAATGTAGTTTTTGAAACTGTCTCTATTTCTTCAGCGCGCGCTAACGGCTAGGATTGGTCCCACAGTAAAAAATGACTTATTTATCTAAATTTTTAAATAAAGCGCTACCACAGCGCCCAGTGTAATCGCTGAGTTCCAGCAATCATGTCAAATTAAGAAGAATGTTATTTCTTGGAGTCCAATTGTGTCATTTATGACATTATAAGTAAATCAAAATCAGTTCAATTAAGTCCCACAGTCAATCGTTTCACTGTTAAAAGCTATGCAAACCTAGTAATATCAGAAAAATATTTCTAAATACATGTTGGTACGAATATGTGACGCAACCGTTGTAACTCAAACGGACTGATAACGTTAGAAAGTCAATGAAATGTATTTTATGACACCGTCTCTATTTTTTCAGCGCGCGCTAACGGCTAGGATTGGTCCCACAGTAAAAAATGACTTATTTATCTAAATTTTTAAATCAAGCGCTACCACAGCGCCCAGTGTAATCGCTGAGTTCCAGCAATCTTGTCAAATTAAGAAGAATGTTATTTCTTGGAGTACAATTGTGTCATTTATCACATTTATAAGGTCAAATCCAAAATCAGTTCAATTAAGTCCCACAGTCAATCGTTTCAACTGTAAAAGCGATGCAACCTAGTAATATCAGAAAAATATCGCTAAATACATGTTGGTACGAATATGTGACGCAACCGTTGTAACTCAAACGGACTGATACCGTTAGAAAGTCAATGAAATGTAGTTTTTGAAACTGTCTCTATTTCTTCAGCGCGCGCTAACGGCTAGGATTGGTCCCACAGTAAAAAATGACTTATTTATCTAAATTTTTAAATAAAGCGCTACCACAGCGCCCAGTGTAATCGCTGAGTTCCAGCAATCATGTCAAATTAAGAAGAATGTTATTTCTTGGAGTCCAATTGTGTCATTTATCACATTTATAAGGTCAAAGTCCAAAATCAGTTCAATTAAGTCCCACAGTCAATCGTTTCACTGTTAAAAGCGATGCAACCTAGTAATATCAGAAAAATATCGCTAAATACATGTTGGTACGAATATGTGACGCAACCGTTGTAACTCAAACGGACTGATACCGTTAGAAAGTCAATGAAATGTAGTTTTTGAAACTGTCTCTATTTCTTCAGCGCGCGTAACGGCTCTGATTGGTCCCACAGTAAAAAATGAACTTATTTATCTAAATTTTTAAATAAAGCGCATACCAACAGCGACCCAAGTGTAAATCGCTAGTTCCAGCAATCATGTCAAATTAAGAGAATGTTATTTCTTGGAGTCCAATTGTGTCATTTATACACATTTATAAGGTCAAAGTCCAAATCAGTTCAATTAAGTCCCACAGTCAATCGTTTCAACTGTTAAAAGCGATGCAACCTAGTAATATAGAAAAATATCGCTAAATACATGTTGGTACAATATGTGACGCAACCGTTGTAACACAAACGGACTGAATACCGTTAGAAAGTCAATGAAATGTAGTTTTATGAAACCGTCTCTATTTTTTCAGCGCGCGCTAACGGCTAGGATTGGTCCACATAAAAAATGACTTATTTATCTAAATTTTAAATAAAGCGCTACCACAGCGCCCAGTGTAATTTGCTGAGTTCCCAGCAATCATGTCAAATTAAGAAGAATGTTATTTCTTGGAGTCCAATTGTGATCATTTATCACATTTATAAGGTCAAAGTCCAAAATCAGTTCAATTAAGTCCCACAGTCAATCGTTTCACTGTTAAAAGCGATGCAACCTAGTAATATCAAGAAAATATCGCTAAAATACATGTTGGTACGAATATGTGACGCAACCGTTGTAACTCCAAACGGACTGATAACCGTATAGAAAGTCAATGAAAATGTAGTTTATGAAACCGTTCTCTATTTTTTCAGCGCGCGTAACGGCTAGGATTGGTCCACAAGTAAAAAATGACTTATTTATCTAAATTTTAAATAAAGCGCTACCACAAGCGCCCAGTGTAATCGCTGAGTCCAGCAATCATGTCAAATTAAGAAGAATGTTATTTCTTGGAGTCCAATTGTGTCATTTATGACATTTATAAAGGTCAAAGTCCAAAATCAGTTCAATTAAGTCCCACAGTCAATCGTTTCACTGTTAAAAGCGATGCAATCTAGTAATATCAGAAAAAATATTTCTAAATACATGTTGGTACAGAATATGTGACGCAACGTTGTAACTCAAACGGACTGAATAACGTTAGAAAGTCAATGAAATGTATTTTATGACACCGTCCTCTATTTTTCAGCGCGCGCTAACGGCTAGGATTGTCCCACAGTAAAAAATGACTTATTTATCTAAAATTTTAAATCAAGCGTACCACCAGCGCCCAGTATATCGCTGAGTTCCAGCAATCTGTCAAATTAAGAAGAATGTTATTTCTTGGAGTACAATTGTGTCATTTTATCACAATTTAATAGGTCAAATCCAAAATCAGTTCAATTAAGTCCCACAGTCAATCGTTTCACTGTTAAAGCGATGCAACCTAGTAATATAAGAAAAAATATCGCTAAATACATGTTGGTACCAATATGTGACGCAACCGTTGTAACTCAAACGGACTGATACCGTTAGAAAGTCAATGAAATGTAGTTTATGAAACCGTCTCTATTTTTTCAGCGCGCGCTAACGGCTAGGATTGGACTAACATTAAAAAATGACTTATTTATCAAAATTTGTAAATAAAGCGCTACCACAGCGCCCAGTGTAATCGCTGAGTTCCAGCAATCATGTCAAATTAAGAAGAATGTTATTTCTTGGAGTCCAATTGTGACATTTATGACATTTATAAGGTCAACGTCCAAAATCAGTTCAATTAAGTCCTACAGTCAATCGTTTCACTGTAAAAAAGCGATGCAACTAGTAATATCAGAAAAAATATCGCTAATACATGTTGGTACGAATATGTGACGCAACCGTTCTGTAACTCAGAACGGCACTGATACCGTTAGAAAGTCAATGAAATGTAGTTTTATGAAACGTCTCTATTTTTTCAGTCGCGCGCTAACGGCTAGGATTGGTCCCACAGTAAAAATGACTTATTTATCTAAATTTTTAAATAAGCGCTACCAACAGCGACCAGTGTAATGCTGAGTTCCAGCAATCATGTCAAATTAAGAAGAATGTTATTTCTTGGAGTCCAATTGTCTCATTTATCACATTTATAAGGTCAAAGTCCAAAATCAGTTCAATTAAGTCCCACAGTCAATCGTTTCACTGTTAAAAGCGATGCAACCTAGTAATATCAGAAAAATATCGCTAAATACATGTTGGTACGAATATGTGACGCAACCGTTGTAACTCAAACGGACTGATACCGTTAGAAAGTCAATGAAATGTAGTTTTTGAAACTGTCTCTATTTCTTCAGCGCGCGCTAACGGCTAGGATTGGTCCCACAGTAAAAAATGACTTATTTATCTAAATTTTTAAATAAAGCGCTACCACAGCGCCCAGTGTAATGCTGAGTTCCAGCAATCATGTCAAATTAAGAAGAATGTTATTTCTTGGAGTCCAATTGTCTCATTTATCACATTTATAAGGTCAAAGTCCAAAATCAGTTCAATTAAGTCCCACAGTCAATCGTTTCACTGTTAAAAGCGAAGCAAACTAGTAATATCAGAAAAATATCGCTAAATACATGTTGGTACGAATATGTGACGCAACCGTTGTAACTCAAACGGACTGATACCGTTAGAAAGTCAATGAAATGTAGTTTTTGAAACTGTCTCTATTTCTTCAGCGCGCGCTAACGGCTAGGATTGGTCCCACAGTAAAAAATGACTTATTTATCTAAATTTTTAAATAAAGCGCTACCACAGCGCCCAGTGTAATCGCTGAGTTCCAGCAATCTTGTCAAATTAAGAAGAATGTTATTTCTTGGAGTACAATTGTGTCATTTATCACATTTATAAGGTCAAATCCAAAATCAGTTCAATTAAGTCCCACAGTCAATCGTTTCACTGTTAAAAGCGATGCAACCTAGTAATATCAGAAAAATATCGCTAAATACATGTTGGTACGAATATGTGACGCAACCGTTGTAACTCAAACGGACTGATACCGTTAGAAAGTCAATGAAATGTAGTTTTTGAAACTGTCTCTATTTCTTCAGCGCGCGGCTAACGGCTAGGATTGGTCCCAACAGTAAAAAAATGACTTATTTATCTAAAATATTTAAATAAAGCGCTACCACAGCGCCAGTGTAATCGCTGAGTTCCAGCAATCTTGTCAAATTAAGAAGAATGTTATTTCTTGGAGTACAATTGTGTCATTTATCACATTTATAAGGTCAAATCCAAAATCAGTTCAATTAAGTCCCACAGTCAATCGTTTCACTGTTAAAAGCGATGCAACCTAGTAATATCAGAAAAATATCGCTAAATACATGTTGGTACCAATATGTGACGCAACCGTTGTAACTCAAACGGACTGATACCGTTAGAAAGTCAATGAAATGTAGTTTATGAAAACCGTCTCTATTTTTCAGCGCGCGCTAACGGCTAGGATTGGACTCACAGTAAAAAATGACTTATTTATCAAAATTTGTAAATAAAGCGCTACCACAGCGCCCAGTGTAATCGCTGAGTTCCAGCAATCATGTCAAATTAAGAAGAATGTTATTTCTTGGAGTCCAATTGTGACATTTATGACATTTATAAGGTCAACGTCCAAAATCAGTTCAATTAAGTCCTACAGTCAATCGTTTCACTGTTAAAAGCGATGCAACCTAGTAATATCAGAAAAATATCGCTAAATACATGTTGGTACGAATATGTGACGCAACCGTTGTAACTCAGACGGACTGATACCGATAGAAAGTCAATAAAATGTAGTTTATGAAACCGTTTCTATTTCTTCAGCGCGCGGTATCGGCTAGGATTGGTCCCACAGTAAAAAATGACTTATTTATCTAAATTTATAAATAAAGCGCTACCACAGCGACCAGTGTAATCGCTGAGTTCCAGCAATCATGTCAAATTAAGAAGAATGTTATTTCTTGGAGTCCAATTGTGTCATTTATGACATTTATAAGGTCAACGTCCAAAATCAGCTCAATTAAGTCCTACAGTCAATCGTTTCACTGTTAAAAGCGATGCAACCTAGTAATATCATAAAAATATCGCTAAATACAAGTTGGTACGAATATGTGACGCAACCGTTGTAACTCAGACGGACTTATACCGATAGAAAGTCAATAAAATGTAGTTTATGAAACCGTTTCTATTTCTTCAGCGCGCGGTAACGGCTAGGATTGGTCCCACAGTAAAAAATGACTTATTTATCTAAATATATAAATAAAGCGCTACCACAGCGACCAGTGTAATCGCTGAGTTCAAGCAATCATGTCAAATTAAGAAGAATGTTATTTCTTGGAGTCCAATTGTCTCATTTATGAAATTTATAAGGTCAAAGTCCAAAATCAGTTCAATTAAGTCCCTCAGTCAATCGTTTCACTGTTAAAAGCGATGCAATTTTAGTATATCAGAAAAATATCGCTAAACACATGTTGGTACCAAATATGTGACGCAACCGTTGTAACACAAACGGACTGAAACCGTTAGAAGTCAATGAAATGTAGTTTTATGAAACCGTCTCCATTTTTTCAGCGCGCGCCTAACAGCTAGGATTGGTCCCACAGTAAAAAATGACTTATTTATCTAAATTTTTAAATAAACGTTACCACAGCGCCCAGTATAATTTCAGAGTTCCAGCAATCATTGTCAAATTAAGATGAATGTTATTTCTTGGAGGCCAATTGTATCATTTATCACATTTATAAGGTCAAAAGTCAAAAATCAGTTCAATTAAGTCCCACAGTCAATCGTTTCACTGTTAAAAGCGATGCAACCTAGTAATATCATAAAAATATCGCTAAATAAATGTTGGTACGAATATTTGACGCAACCGTTGTTAACTCAAACGGACTATAACGTTAGAAGTCAATGAAATTTGTTTTATGAAACCGTCTCCATTTTTTCAGCGCGCGCTAACAGCTAGGATTGGTCCCACAGTAAAAAAATGACTTATTTATCTAAATTTTTAAATAAAGCGCCACCACAGCGCCCAGTGTAATCGCTGAGTTCCAGCAATCTTGTCAAATTAAGAAGAATGTTATTTCTTGGAGGTCCAATTGTGTCATTTATCACATTTATAAGGTCAAAGAAAAAAATCAGTTCAATTAAGTCCCACAGTCAATCGTTTCACTGTTAAAAGCGATGCAACCTAGTAATATCAGAAAAATATTTCTAAATACATGTTGGTACGAATATGTGACGCAACCGTTGTAACTCAAACGGACTGATAACGTTAGAAAGTCAATGAAATGTATTTTATGAACCGTCTCTATTTTTTCAGCGCGCGCTAACGGCTAGGATTGGTCCCACAGTAAAAAATGACTTATTTATCTAAATTTTTAAATCAAGCGCTACCACAGCGCCCAGTGTAATCGCTGAGTTCTTATCTGGTGTACCACAAGGTTCTATTTTGGGACCTATCATATTCAATATATTTATAAATGATTTGTTTCTTTTTATAGAAAATATAAGCTACATAATTACGCTGATGATAACACAATATCCAACTTCTCAAATTCTATTCCTAATTTGATAAATACTTTAGAAAACGAAGCTAAAACTGCCCTCTCCTGGTTAAAAGATAATAAATTGATTGCAAACCCTGAAAAGTTTCACTCGATAATTCTGACAAAGAATAAGGCAGATAATTTAGGTCTAAAATTTAACATAGGAAATAAAACTATTGAAAGTGAAAATAACGTGAAATTACTAGGTGTGACTATAGACAATAAATTAAATTTTGACAGACACGTTAGTGATTTGTGTCGCAAAGCATCAGCCCAACTAAATGCCTTATTTCGATTTAGAAGTTTCTTATCCTTTCAAGCAAAATATATTTTAGTTCAAAGTTTTATCTACGCAAATTTCAATTATTGTTCCCTTATATGGCATTTTTCTTCTTCTAAATCTTTATCTAAAGTCGAAATGATACAAAAACGAGCATTAAGATTTCTGTATAATGATACGGTAAGTACATACGAAAATTTACTTAAAAATTCCAGCAAGAGTCACATGAATGTAAATCGTTTACGGTCATTGTGTATAGAAATCTTTAAAACTATAAATAACAGCAACCCTCTTTTTATGAAAGATATATTTTGTTTAAATGATAACGGTAGGACAGTCAGAGAACAAAATACAAATAATTTGGTAGTCTCAAGGAAAAGGACCTCAACTTTTGGAACTAATAGCTTATCAGCCCTGGGACCAAAGATTTGGAATAACCTACCATCACATTTGAAACGATGTGACAACCTTAAAGTTTTTAAAAGCATGATAAAAATGTGGGACGGATCTAAATGTAACTGTGATGAATGTAAGGTCCCTTTATAGAACTTTGTTGTTATTATTGTTTATATATATAAAAAAAATGATTTTATTTAATTGTAAACATAAAAATTTAGTCGATTTAGATTAGTTTTCTTAATTACTTTTTTTTTTTGGAAACTATTGTAAATATGTGAATAATCGACTTTAAATAAACTGAAAAGAAAAGAAAAAAAAAGAGTTCCAGCAATCTTGTCAAATTAAGAAGAATGTTATTTCTTGGAGTACAATTGTGTCATTTATCACATTTATAAGGTCAAATCCAAAATCAGTTCAATTAAGTCCCACAGTCAATCGTTTCACTATTAAAAGCGATGCAACCTAGTAATATCAGAAAAATATCGCTAAATACATGTTGGTACGAATATGTGACGCAACCGTTGTAACTCAGACGGACTGATGCCGATAGAAAGTCAATAAAATGTAGTTTATGAAACCGTTTCTATTTCTTCAGCGCGCGGTAACGGCTAGGATTGGTCCCACAGTAAAAAATGACTTATTTATCTAAATATATAAATAAAGCGCTACCACAGCGACCAGTGTAATCGCTGAGTTCAAGCAATCATGTCAAATTAAGAAGAATGTTATTTCTTGGAGTCCAATTGTCTCATTTATGAAATTTATAAGGTCAAAGTCCAAAATCAGTTCAATTAAGTCCCTCAGTCAATCGTTTCACTGTTAAAAGCGATGCAATTTAGTAATATCAGAAAAATATCGCTAAATACATGTTGGTACCAATATGTGACGCAACCGTTGTAACACAAACGGACTGAAACCGTTTGAAAGTCAAAGAAATGTAGTTTTATGAAACCGTCTCTATTTTTTCAGCGCGCGCTAACGGCTAGGATTGGTGCCACAGTAAAAAATGACTTATTTATCTAAATTTCTAAATAAACCGTTACCACAGCGCCCAGTATAATTTCTGAGTTCCAGCAATCATGTCAAATTAAGATGAATGTTATTTCTTGGAGGCCAATTGTATCATTTATCACATTTATAAGGTCAAAGAAAAAAATCAGTTCAATTAAGTCCCACAGTCAATCGTTTCACTGTTAAAAGCGATGCAACCTAGTAATATCAGAAAAATATTTCTAAATACATGTTGGTACGAATATGTGACGCAACCGTTGTAACTCAAACGGACTGATAACGTTAGAAAGTCAATGAAATGTATTTTATGACACCGTCTCTATTTTTTCAGCGCGCGCTAACGGCTAGGATTGGTCCCACAGTAAAAAATGACTTATTTATCTAAATTTTTAAATCAAGCGCTACCACAGCGCCCAGTGTAATCGCTGAGTTCTTATCTGGTGTACCACAAGGTTCTATTTTGGGACCTATCATATTCAATATATTTATAAATGATTTGTTTCTTTTTATAGAAAAATATAAGCTACATAATTACGCTGATGATAACACAATATCCAACTTCTCAAATTCTATTCCTAATTTGATAAATACTTTAGAAAACGAAGCTAAAACTGCCCTCTCCTGGTTAAAAGATAATAAATTGATTGCAAACCCTGAAAAGTTTCACTCGATAATTCTGACAAAGAATAAGGCAGATAATTTAGGTCTAAAATTTAACATAGGAAATAAAACTATTGAAAGTGAAAATAACGTGAAATTACTAGGTGTGACTATAGACAATAAATTAAATTTTGACAGACACGTTAGTGATTTGTGTCGCAAAGCATCAGCCCAACTAAATGCCTTATTTCGATTTAGAAGTTTCTTATCCTTTCAAGCAAAATATATTTTAGTTCAAAGTTTTATCTACGCAAATTTCAATTATTGTTCCCTTATATGGCATTTTTCTTCTTCTAAATCTTTATCTAAAGTCGAAATGATACAAAAACGAGCATTAAGATTTCTGTATAATGATACGGTAAGTACATACGAAAATTTACTTAAAAATTCCAGCAAGAGTCACATGAATGTAAATCGTTTACGGTCATTGTGTATAGAAATCTTTAAAACTATAAATAACAGCAACCCTCTTTTTATGAAAGATATATTTTGTTTAAATGATAACGGTAGGACAGTCAGAGAACAAAATACAAATAATTTGGTAGTCTCAAGGAAAAGGACCTCAACTTTTGGAACTAATAGCTTATCAGCCCTGGGACCAAAGATTTGGAATAACCTACCATCACATTTGAAACGATGTGACAACCTTAAAGTTTTTAAAAGCATGATAAAAATGTGGGACGGATCTAAATGTAACTGTGATGAATGTAAGGTCCCTTTATAGAACTTTGTTGTTATTATTGTTTATATATATAAAAAAAATGATTTTATTTAATTGTAAACATAAAAATTTAGTCGATTTAGATTAGTTTTCTTAATTACTTTTTTTTTTTTGGAAACTATTGTAAATATGTGAATAATCGACTTTAAATAAACTGAAAAGAAAAGAAAAAAAAAGAGTTCCAGCAATCTTGTCAAATTAAGAAGAATGTTATTTCTTGGAGTACAATTGTGTCATTTATCACATTTATAAGGTCAAATCCAAAATCAGTTCAATTAAGTCCCACAGTCAATCGTTTCACTATTAAAAGCGATGCAACCTAGTAATATCAGAAAAATATCGCTAAATACATGTTGGTACGAATATGTGACGCAACCGTTGTAACTCAGACGGACTGATGCCGATAGAAAGTCAATAAAATGTAGTTTATGAAACCGTTTCTATTTCTTCAGCGCGCGGTAACGGCTAGGATTGGTCCCACAGTAAAAAATGACTTATTTATCTAAATATATAAATAAAGCGCTACCACAGCGACCAGTGTAATCGCTGAGTTCAAGCAATCATGTCAAATTAAGAAGAATGTTATTTCTTGGAGTCCAATTGTCTCATTTATGAAATTTATAAGGTCAAAGTCCAAAATCAGTTCAATTAAGTCCCTCAGTCAATCGTTTCACTGTTAAAAGCGATGCAATTTAGTAATATCAGAAAAATATCGCTAAATACATGTTGGTACCAATATGTGACGCAACCGTTGTAACACAAACGGACTGAAACCGTTTGAAAGTCAAAGAAATGTAGTTTTATGAAACCGTCTCTATTTTTTCAGCGCGCGCTAACGGCTAGGATTGGTGCCACAGTAAAAAATGACTTATTTATCTAAATTTCTAAATAAACCGTTACCACAGCGCCCAGTATAATTTCTGAGTTCCAGCAATCATGTCAAATTAAGATGAATGTTATTTCTTGGAGGCCAATTGTATCATTTATCACATTTATAAGGTCAAAGTAAAAAATCAGTTCAATTAAGTCCCACAGTCAATCGTTTCACTGTTAAAAGCGATGCAACGTAGTAATATCATAAAAATATCGCTAAATAAATGTTGGTACGAATATGTGACGCAACCGTTGTTACTCAAACGGACTGATAACGTTAGAAAGTCAATGAAATGTAGTTTATGAAACCGTCTCCATTTTTTCAGCGCGCGCTAACGGCTAGTATTGGTCCCACAGTAAAAAATGACTTATTTATCTAAATTTTTAAATAAAGCGCCACCACAGCGCCCAGTGTAATCGCTGAGTTCCAGCAATCTTGTCAAATTAAGAAGAATGTTTATTCTTGGAGTCCAATTGTGTCATTTATCACATTTATAAGGTCAAAATCCAAAATCTGTTCAATTAAGTCCCACAGTCAATCGTTTCACTATTAAAAGCGATGCAACCTAGTAATATCAGAAAAATATCGCTAAATACATGTTGGTACGAATATGTGACGCAACCGTTGTAACTCAAAAGAAACTGATACCGTTAGAAAGTCAATGAAATGTAGTTTTTGAAACTGACTCTCTTTTTTCAGCGCGCGCTAACGGCTAGGATTGGACCCACAGTAAAAAATGACTTATTTATCTAAATTTTTATATAAACCGTTACCACAGCACCTAGTGTAATCGCTGAGTTCCAGCAATCATGTCAAATTAAGATGAATGTCATTTCCTGGAGGCCAATTGTATCAGTTATCACATTTATAAGGTTAAAGTCCAAAATCAGTTCAATTAAGTCCCATAGTCAATCGTTTCACTGTTAAAAGCGATGCCACCTAGTAATATCAGAAAAATATCGCTAAATACATGTTGGTACCAATATGTGACGCAACCGTTGTAACTCAAACGGACTGATACCGTTAGAAAGTCAATGAAATGTAGTTAATGAAACCGTCTCTATTTTTTCAGCGCACGCTAACGGCTAGGATTGGTCCCACAGTAAAAAATGACTTATTTATCTAAATATTTAAATAAAGCGCTACCACAGCGCCCAGTGTAATCGCTGAGTTCCAGCAATCATGTCAAATTAAGAAGAATGTTATTTCTTGGAGTCCAATTGTATTATTTATGACATTGATAAGGTCAAAATCCGAAATCAGTTCAATTAAGTCCCACAGTCAATCGTTTCACTGTTAAAAGCGATGCAACCTAGTAATATCAGAAAAATATCGCTAAATACATGTTGGTACGAATATGTGACGCAACCGTTGTAACTCAAACAGAGTGATACCGTTAGAAAGCCAATGAAATGTAGTTTTTGAAACCGTCTCTATTTCTTCAGCGCGCGCTAACGGCTAGGATTGGTGCCACAGTAAAATATGACTTATTTATCTAAATTTTTAAATAAAGTGCTACCACAGCGCCCAGTGTAATCGCTGAGTTCCAGCAATCATGTCAAATTAAGAAGAATGTTATTTCTTGGAGTCCAATTGTGTCATTTATGACATTTATAAGGTCAAAGTCCAAAATCAGTTCAATTAGGTCCCACAGTCAATCGTTTCATTGTTAAAAGCGATGCAACCTAGTAATATAATAAATATATCGCTAAATACATGTTGGTACGAATATGTGACGCAACCGTTGTAACTCAAACGGACTGATACCGTTAGAAAGTCAATGAAATGTAGTTTATGAAACCGTCTCTATTTTTTCAGCGCACGCTAACGGCTAGGATTGGTCCCACAGTAAAAAATGACTTATTTATCTAAATATTTAAATAAAGCGCTACCACAGCGCCCAGTGTAATCGCTGAGTTCCAGCAATCATGTCAAATTAAGAAGAATGTTATTTCTTGGAGTCCAATTGTATTATTTATGACATTGATAAGGTCAAAGTCCGAAATCAGTTCAATTAAGTCCCACAGTCAATCGTTTCAGTGTTAAAAGCGATGCAACCTAGTAATATCAGAAAAATATCGCTAAATACATGTTGGTACGAATATGTGACACAACCGTTGTAACTCAAACAGAGTGATACCGTTAGAAAGTCAATGAAATGTAGTTTTTGAAACCGTCTCTATTTCTTCAGCGCGCGCTAACGGCTAGGATTGGTCCCACAGTAAAAAATGACTTATTTATCTAAATTTTTAAATAAAGTGCTACCACAGCGCCCAGTGTAATCGCTGAGTTCCAGCAATCATGTCAAATTAAGAAGAATGTTATTTCTTGGAGTCCAATTGTGTCATTTATGACATTTATAAGTTCAAAGTCCAAAATCAGTTCAATTAAGTCCCACAGTCAATCGTTTCACTGTTAAAAGCGATGCAACCTAGTAATATCAGAAAAATATCGCTAAATACATGTTGGTACGAATATGTGACGCAACCGTTGTAACTCAAACGGACTGATACCGTTAGAAAGTCAATGAAATGTAGTTTATGAAACCGTCCCTATTTCTTCAGCGCGCGCTAACGGCTAGGATTGGTCCCACAGTAAAAAATGACTTATTTATCTAAGTTTTTAAATAAAGCGCTACCACAGCGACCAGTGTAATCGCTGAGTTACAGCAATCATGTCAAATTAAGAAGAATGTTATTTCACGGAGTCCAATTGTGTCATTTATGACATTTATAAGGTCAAAGTCCAAAATCAGTTCAATTAAGTCCCACAGTCAATCGTTTCACTGTTAAAAGTGATGCAACCTAGTAATATCAGAAAAATATTGCTAAATACATGTTGGTACGAATATGTGACGCAACCGTTGTAACTCAAGCGGACTGATACCGTTAGAAAGTCAATGAAATGTAGTTTTTGAAACCTGTCTCTATTTCTTCAGCGCGCGCTAACGGCTAGGATTGGTCCCACAGTAAAAAATGACTTATTTATCTAAATTTTTAAATAAAGCGCTACCACAGCGCCCAGTGTAATCGCTGAGTTCCAGCAATCATGTCAAATTAAGAAGAATGTTATTTCTTGGAGTCCAATTGTGTCATTTATGACATTTATAAGGTCAAAGTCCAAAATCAGTTCAATTAAGTCCCACAGTCAATCGTTTCACTGTTAAAAGCGATGCAACCTAGTAATATCAGAAAAATATCGCTAAATACATGTTGGTACGAATATGTGACGCAACCGTTGTAACTCAAACGGACTGATACCGTTAGAAAGTCAATGAAATGTAGTTTTTGAACTGTCTCTATTTCTTCAGCGCGCGCTAACGGCTAGGATTGGTCCCACAGTAAAAAATGACTTATTTATCTAAATTTTTAAATAAAGCGCTACCACAGCGCCCAGTGTAATCGCTGAGTTCCAGCAATCATGTCAAATTAAGAAGAATGTTATTTCTTGGAGTCCAATTGTGTCATTTATCACATTTATAAGGTCAAAGTCCAAAATCAGTTCAATTAAGTCCCACAGTCAATCGTTTCACTGTTAAAAGCGATGCAACCTAGTAATATCAGAAAAATATCGCTAAATACATGTTGGTACGAATATGTGACGCAACCGTTGTAACTCAAACGGACTGATACCGTTAGAAAGTCAATGAAATGTAGTTTTTGAAACTGTCTCTATTTCTTCAGCGCGCGCTAACGGCTAGGATTGGTCCCACAGTAAAAAATGACTTATTTATCTAAATTTTTAAATAAAGCGCTACCACAGCGCCCAGTGTAATCGCTGAGTTCCAGCAATCATGTCAAATTAAGAAGAATGTTATTTCTTGGAGTCCAATTGTGTCATTTATCACATTTATAAGGTCAAAGTCCAAAATCAGTTCAATTAAGTCCCACAGTCAATCGTTTCACTGTTAAAAGCGATGCAACCTAGTAATATCAGAAAAATATCGCTAAATACATGTTGGTACGAATATGTGACGCAACCGTTGTAACTCAAACGGACTGATACCGTTAGAAAGTCAATGAAATGTAGTTTTTGAAACCGTCTCTATTTCTTCAGCGCGCGCTAACGGCTAGGATTGGTCCCACAGTAAAAAATGACTTATTTATCTAAATTTTTAAATAAAGCGCTACCACAGCGCCCAGTGTAATCGCTGAGTTCCAGCAATCATGTCAAATTAAGAAGAATGTTATCTTCTTGGAGTCCAATTGTGTCATTTATGATATTTATAAGTTCAAAAGTCCAAAATCAAGTTCAATTAAGTCCCACAGTCAATCGTTTCACACTGTTAAAAGCGATGCAACCTAGTAATATCAGAAAAATATCGATAAATACATGTTGGTACGAATATGTGACGCAACCGTTGTAACTCAAACGGACTGATACCGTTAGAAAGTCAATGTCCAAAATCAGTTCAATTATGTCCCACAGTCAATCGTTTCACTGTTAAAAGCGATGCAACCTAGTAATGTCAGAAAAATATCGGTAAATACATGTTCGTACGAATATGTGACGCAACCGTTGTAACTCAAACGGACTGATACCGTTAGAAAGTCAATGAAATGTAGTTTTTGAAACTGCCCCTATTTCTTCAGCGCACGCTAACGGCTAGATTGGTCCCAGAGTGAAAAATGACTTATTTATCTAAATTTTTAAATAAAGCGCGACCACAGCGCCCAGTGTAATCGGTGAGTTCCAGCAATCATGTCAAATTAAGAAGAATGTTATTTCTTGGAGTCCAATTGTGTCATTTATCACATTTATAAGGTCAAAGTCCAAAATCAGTTCAATTAAGTCCCACAGTCAATCGTTTCACTGTTAAAAGCGATGCAACCTAGTAATATCAGAAAAATATCGCTAAATACATGTTGGTACGAATATGTGACGCAACCGTTGTAACTCAAACGGACTGATACCGTTAGAAAGTCAATGAAATGTAGTTTTTGAAACTGTCTCTATTTCTTCAGCGCGCGCTAACGGCTAGGATTGGTCCCACAGTAAAAAATGACTTATTTATCTAAATTTTTAAATAAAGCGCTACCACAGCGCCCAGTGTAATCGCTGAGTTCCAGCAATCATGTCAAATTAAGAAGAATGTTATTTCTTGGAGTCCAATTGTGTCATTTATCACATTTATAAGGTCAAAGTCCAAATCAGTTCAATTAAGTCCCACAGTCAATCGTTTCACTGTTAAAAGCGATGCAACCTAGTAATATCAGAAAAATATCGCTAAATACATGTTGGTACGAATATGTGACGCAACCGTTGTAACTCAAACGGACTGATACCGTTAGAAAGTCAATGAAATGTAGTTTTTGAAACTGTCTCTATTTCTTCAGCGCGCCCTAACGGCTAGGATTGGTCCCACAGTAAAAAATGACTTATTTATCTAAATTTTTAAATAAAGCGCTACCACAGCGCCCAGTGTAATCGCTGAGTTCCAGCAATCATGTCAAATTAAGAAGAATGTTATTTCTTGGAGTCCAATTGTGTCATTTATGACATTTATAAGGTCAAAGTCCAAAATCAGTTCAATTAAGTCCCACAGTCAATCGTTTCACTGTTAAAAGCGATGCAACCTAGTAATATCAGAAAAATATCGCTAAATACATGTTGGTACGAATATGTGACGCAACCGTTGTAACTCAAACGGACTGATACCGTTAGAAAAGTCAATGAAATGTAGTTTTTGAAACTGTCTCTATTTCTTCAGCGCGCGCTAACGGCTAGGATTGGTCCCACAGTAAAAAATGACTTATTTATCTAAATTTTTAAATAAAGCGCTACCACAGCGCCCAGTGTAATCGCTGAGTTCCAGCAATCATGTCAAATTAAGAAGAATGTTATTTCTTGGAGTCCAATTGTGTCATTTATCACATTTATAAGGTCAAAGTCCAAAATCAGTTCAATTAAGTCCCACAGTCAATCGTTTCACTGTTAAAAGCGATGCAACCTAGTAATATCAGAAAAATATCGCTAAATACATGTTGGTACGAATATGTGACGCAACCGTTGTAACTCAAACGGACTGATACCGTTAGAAAGTCAATGAAATGTAGTTTTTGAAACTGTCTCTATTTCTTCAGCGCGCGCTAACGGCTAGGATTGGTCCCACAGTAAAAAATGACTTATTTATCTAAATTTTTAAATAAAGCGCTACCACAGCGCCCAGTGTAATCGCTGAGTTCCAGCAATCATGTCAAATTAAGAAGAATGTTATTTCTTGGAGTCCAATTGTGTCATTTATCACATTTATAAGGTCAAAGTCCAAAATCAGTTCAATTAAGTCCCACAGTCAATCGTTTCACTGTTAAAAGCGATGCAACCTAGTAATATCAGAAAAATATCGCTAAATACATGTTGGTACGAATATGTGACGCAACCGTTGTAACTCAAACGGACTGATACCGTTAGAAAGTCAATGAAATGTAGTTTTTGAAACTGTCTCTATTTCTTCAGCGCGCGCTTACGGCTAGGATTGGTCTCACAGTAAAAATGGCTTATTTATCTAAATTTTTAAATAAAGCGCTACCACAGCGCCCAGTGTAATCGCTGAGTTCCAGCAATCATGTCAAATTAAGAAGAATGTTATTTCTTGGAGTCCAATTGTCTCATTTATCACATTTATAAGGTCAAAGTCCAAAATCAGTTCAATTAAGTCCCACAGTCAATCGTTTCACTGTTAAAAGCGATGCAACCTAGTAATATCAGAAAAATATCGCTAAATACATGTTGGTACGAATATGTGACGCAACCGTTGTAACTCAAACGGACTGATACCGTTAGAAAGTCAATGAAATGTAGTTTTTGAAACTGTCTCTATTTCTTCAGCGCGCGCTAACGGCTAGGATTGGTCCCACAGTAAAAAATGACTTATTTATCTAAATTTTTAAATAAAGCGCTACCACAGCGCCCAGTGTAATCGCTGAGTTCCAGCAATCATGTCAAATTAAGAAGAATGTTATTTCTTGGAGTCCAATTGTCTCATTTATCACATTTATAAGGTCAAAGTCCAAAATCAGTTCAATTAAGTCCCACAGTCAATCGTTTCACTGTTAAAAGCGATGCAACCTAGTAATATCAGAAAAATATCGCTAAATACATGTTGGTACGAATATGTGACGCAACCGTTGTAACTCAAACGGACTGATACCGTTAGAAAGTCAATGAAATGTAGTTTTTGAAACTGTCTCTATTTCTTCAGCGCGCGCTAACGGCTAGGATTGGTCCCACAGTAAAAAATGACTTATTTATCTAAATTTTTAAATAAAGCGCTACCACAGCGCCCAGTGTAATCGCTGAGTTCCAGCAATCATGTCAAATTAAGAAGAATGTTATTTCTTGGAGTCCAATTGTCTCATTTATCACATTTATAAGGTCAAAGTCCAAAATCAGTTCAATTAAGTCCCACAGTCAATCGTTTCACTGTTAAAAGCGATGCAACCTAGTAATATCAGAAAAATATCGCTAAATACATGTTGGTACGAATATGTGACGCAACCGTTGTAACTCAAACGGACTGATACCGTTAGAAAGTCAATGAAATGTAGTTTTTGAAACTGTCTCTATTTCTTCAGCGCGCGCTAACGGCTAGGATTGGTCCCACAGTAAAAAATGACTTATTTATCTAAATTTTTAAATAAAGCGCTACCACAGCGCCCAGTGTAATCGCTGAGTTCCAGCAATCATGTCAAATTAAGAAGAATGTTATTTCTTGGAGTCCAATTGTGTCATTTATCACATTTATAAGGTCAAAGTCCAAAATCAGTTCAATTAAGTCCCACAGTCAATCGTTTCACTGTTAAAAGCGATGCAACCTAGTAATATCAGAAAAATATCGCTAAATACATGTTGGTACGAATATGTGACGCAACCGTTGTAACTCAAACGGACTGATACCGTTAGAAAGTCAATGAAATGTAGTTTTTGAAACTGTCTCTATTTCTTCAGCGCGCGCTAACGGCTAGGATTGGTCCCACAGTAAAAAATGACTTATTTATCTAAATTTTTAAATAAAGCGCTACCACAGCGCCCAGTGTAATCGCTGAGTTCCAGCAATCATGTCAAATTAAGAAGAATGTTATTTCTTGGAGTCCAATTGTCTCATTTATCACATTTATAAGGTCAAAGTCCAAAATCAGTTCAATTAAGTCCCACAGTCAATCGTTTCACTGTTAAAAGCGATGCAACCTAGTAATATCAAAAAATATCCGCTAAATACAATGTTTGGTACGAATATATGACGCAACCGTTGTAACTCAAACGGACTGATACCGTTAGAAAGTCAATGAAATGTCATTTTTTACTGTGGGACCAATCCTAGCGTTAGTGCGCATGAGAATAAGACAGTTCTTCAAAACTACATTTCTTGACTTTCTAACGGTATCGTCCGTTTGAGTGTTACAACGGTTAGCGAATACTATTCGTTAATTGTATTTAGGATATTTTTTTGATAATACTAGGATTGCATCGCTTTTAACAGTTAAACGATTGACTGTGGGACTTAATTGAACTGGATTTTGGTCTTTCACCTTATAAATGTATAAATGACACAATTGGACTCAAGAAATAACATTCTTCTTAATTTGACATGATTGCTGGAACTCAGCGATTACACTGGCGGCTTGGGTTAGCCTTTATTTAAAATTTAGATAAATAAGTCATTTTTACTGTCGGGACCAATCTAGCCGTTAGCGCGCGCTGAAGAAATAGAGACAGTTTCAAAAACTACATTTCATTGACTTTCTAACGGTATCAGTCCGTTTGAGTTACAACGGTTGCGTCACATATTCGTACCAACATGTATTTAGCGATATTTTTCTGATATTACTAGGTTGCATCGCTTTTAACAGTGAAACGATTGACTGTGGGACTTAATTGAACTGATTTTGGACTTTGACCTTATAAATGTGATAAATGAGACAATTGGACTCCAAGAAATAACATTCTTCTTAATTTGACATGATTGCTGGAACTCAGCAATTACACTGGGCGCTGTGGTAGCGCTTTATTTAAAAATTTAGATAAATAAGTCATTTTTTACTGTGGGACCAATCCTAGCCGTTAGCGCGCGCTGAAGAAATAGAGACAGTTTCAAAAACTACATTTCATTGACTTTCTAACGGTATCAGTCCGTTTGAGTTACAACGGTTGCGTCACATATTCGTACCAACATGTATTTAGCGATATTTTTCTGATATTACTAGGTTGCATCGCTTTTAACAGTGAAACGATTGACTGTGGGACTTAATTGAACTGATTTTGGACTTTGACCTTATAAATGTGATAAATGAGACAATTGGACTCCAAGAAATAACATTCTTCTTAATTTGACATGATTGCTGGAACTCAGCAATTACACTGGGCGCTGTGGTAGCGCTTTATTTAAAAATTTAGATAAATAAGTCATTTTTTACTGTGGGACCAATCCTAGCCGTTAGCGCGCGCTGAAGAAATAGAGACAGTTTCAAAAACTACATTTCATTGACTTTCTAACGGTATCAGTCCGTTTGAGTTACAACGGTTGCGTCACATATTCGTACCAACATGTATTTAGCGATATTTTTCTGATATTACTAGGTTGCATCGCTTTTAACAGTGAAACGATTGACTGTGGGACTTAATTGAACTGATTTTGGACTTTGACCTTATAAATGTGATAAATGAGACAATTGGACTCCAAGAAATAACATTCTTCTTAATTTGACATGATTGCTGGAACTCAGCGATTACACTGGGCGCTGTGGTAGCGCTTTATTTAAAAATTTAGATAAATAAGTCATTTTTTACTGTGGGACCAATCCTAGCCGTTAGCGCGCGCTGAAGAAATAGAGACAGTTTCAAAAACTACATTTCATTGACTTTCTAACGGTATCAGTCCGTTTGAGTTACAACGGTTGCGTCACATATTCGTACCAACATGTATTTAGCGATATTTTTCTGATATTACTAGGTTGCATCGCTTTTAACAGTGAAACGATTGACTGTGGGACTTAATTGAACTGATTTTGGACTTTGACCTTATAAATGTGATAAATGAGACAATTGGACTCCAAGAAATAACATTCTTCTTAATTTGACATGATTGCTGGAACTCAGCGATTACACTGGGCGCTGTGGTAGCGCTTTATTTAAAAATTTAGATAAATAAGTCATTTTTTACTGTGGGACCAATCCTAGCCGTTAGCGCGCGCTGAAGAAATAGAGACAGTTTCAAAAACTACATTTCATTGACTTTCTAACGGTATCAGTCCGTTTGAGTTACAACGGTTGCGTCACATATTCGTACCAACATGTATTTAGCGATATTTTTCTGATATTACTAGGTTGCATCGCTTTTAACAGTGAAACGATTGACTGTGGGACTTAATTGAACTGATTTTGGACTTTGACCTTATAAATGTGATAAATGAGACAATTGGACTCCAAGAAATAACATTCTTCTTAATTTGACATGATTGCTGGAACTCAGCGATTACACTGGGCGCTGTGGTAGCGCTTTATTTAAAAATTTAGATAAATAAGTCATTTTTTACTGTGGGACCAATCCTAGCCGTTAGCGCGCGCTGAAGAAATAGAGACAGTTTCAAAAACTACATTTCATTGACTTTCTAACGGTATCAGTCCGTTTGAGTTACAACGGTTGCGTCACATATTCGTACCAACATGTATTTAGCGATATTTTTCTGATATTACTAGGTTGCATCGCTTTTAACAGTGAAACGATTGACTGTGGGACTTAATTGAACTGATTTTGGACTTTGACCTTATAAATGTGATAAATGAGACAATTGGACTCCAAGAAATAACATTCTTCTTAATTTGACATGATTGCTGGAACTCAGCGATTACACTGGGCGCTGTGGTAGCGCTTTATTTAAAAATTTAGATAAATAAGTCATTTTTTACTGTGGGACCAATCCTAGCCGTTAGCGCGCGCTGAAGAAATAGAGACAGTTTCAAAAACTACATTTCATTGACTTTCTAACGGTATCAGTCCGTTTGAGTTACAACGGTTGCGTCACATATTCGTACCAACATGTATTTAGCGATATTTTTCTGATATTACTAGGTTGCATCGCTTTTAACAGTGAAACGATTGACTGTGGGACTTAATTGAACTGATTTTGGACTTTGACCTTATAAATGTGATAAATGAGACAATTGGACTCCAAGAAATAACATTCTTCTTAATTTGACATGATTGCTGGAACTCAGCGATTACACTGGGCGCTGTGGTAGCGCTTTATTTAAAAATTTAGATAAATAAGTCATTTTTTACTGTGGGACCAATCCTAGCCGTTAGCGCGCGCTGAAGAAATAGAGACAGTTTCAAAAACTACATTTCATTGACTTTCTAACGGTATCAGTCCGTTTGAGTTACAACGGTTGCGTCACATATTCGTACCAACATGTATTTAGCGATATTTTTCTGATATTACTAGGTTGCATCGCTTTTAACAGTGAAACGATTGACTGTGGGACTTAATTGAACTGATTTTGGACTTTGACCTTATAAATGTGATAAATGAGACAATTGGACTCCAAGAAATAACATTCTTCTTAATTTGACATGATTGCTGGAACTCAGCGATTACACTGGGCGCTGTGGTAGCGCTTTATTTAAAAATTTAGATAAATAAGTCATTTTTTACTGTGGGACCAATCCTAGCCGTTAGCGCGCGCTGAAGAAATAGAGACAGTTTCAAAAACTACATTTCATTGACTTTCTAACGGTATCAGTCCGTTTGAGTTACAACGGTTGCGTCACATATTCGTACCAACATGTATTTAGCGATATTTTTCTGATATTACTAGGTTGCATCGCTTTTAACAGTGAAACGATTGACTGTGGGACTTAATTGAACTGATTTTGGACTTTGACCTTATAAATGTGATAAATGAGACAATTGCACTCCAAGAAATAACATTCTTCTTAATTTGACATGATTGCTGGAACTCAGCGATTACACTGGGCGCTGTGGTAGCGCTTTATTTAAAAATTTAGATAAATAAGTCATTTTTTACTGTGGGACCAATCCTAGCCGTTAGCGCGCGCTGAAGAAATAGAGACAGTTTCAAAAACTACATTTCATTGACTTTCTAACGGTATCAGTCCGTTTGAGTTACAACGGTTGCGTCACATATTCGTACCAACATGTATTTAGCGATATTTTTCTGATATTACTAGGTTGCATCGCTTTTAACAGTGAAACGATTGACTGTGGGACTTAATTGAACTGATTTTGGACTTTGACCTTATAAATGTGATAAATGAGACAATTGGACTCCAAGAAATAACATTCTTCTTAATTTGACATGATTGCTGGAACTCAGCGATTACACTGGGCGCTGTGGTAGCGCTTTATTTAAAAATTTAGATAAATAAGTCATTTTTACTGTGGGACCAATCCTAGCCGTTAGCCGCGCGCTGAAGAAAATAGAGACAGTTTCAAAAACTACATTTCATTGACCTTCTAACGGTATCAGTCCGTTTGAGTTACAACGGTTGCGTCACATATTCGTACCAACATGTATTTAGCGATATTTTTCTGATATTACTAGGTTGCATCGCTTTTAACAGTGAGACGATTGACTGTGGGACTTAATTGAACTGATTTGGACTTTGACCTCTATAAATGTGATAAATGAGACAAATTGGACTCCAAGAAATAACATTCTTCTTAATTTGACATGATGCTGGAAACTCAGCAATTACCACTGGGGCGCTGTTGGTAGCGCTTTATTTAAAAATTTAGATAAATAAGTCATTTTTTACTGTGGGGACCAATCCTAGCGTTAGACGCAGCGCTGAAGAAATAGAGACAGTTTCCAAAAAACTACATTTCATTGACTTCTAACGGTATCAGTCCGTTGAGTTACAACGGTTGCGTCACATATTCGTACCAAACATGGTTTTAGCGATATTTTTTCTGAGTATTACTAGGTTGCACCTGTTTAACAGTGAAAACGATTGACTGTGGGACTTAATTAAACTCGATTTTGACTTTGACCTTTATAAATGTGATAAATGAGAACAATTGGACTCCAAGAAATTAACATTCTTCTTAAATTTGACATGATTGCTTGGAACTCAGCATTACACTGGCGCTGTGGGTAGCGCTTTATTAAAAATTTAGATAAATAAGTCATTTTTTTACTGTGGGACCAATCCTAGCCGTTAGCACGCGCTGAAGAAATAGAGACAGTTTCAAAAACTACATTTCATTGACTTTCTAACGGTATCAGTCCGTTTGAGTTACAACGGTTGCGTCACATCATTCGTACCAACATGTTTGTATACGATATTCTTGAATATAATTACTAGTTGCAGTCGCTATTTGAACAGTGAAACGATGGTGACTGTGGGACTTAATTGGAACTTGATTTGGATTTGACCTTATAATGTCATAATAAATGAACAATTGGACTCAAAAATAACATTTCTTCTAATTTGACATGGATTGCTGGGAACTCAAAGCGATTTACACTGGCCGCGTGCGTACGCACTTTTATTTAAAATACTTTATATAAATAAGATCATTTTTTACTGTGGACGAAATTGCCCGTAGCTCGTTAGCGTGCGCGTGAAAAGAAATAGAAGACGGTGGTTTCAATAACTACATTTTCATTGACTTTCTAACACGGTATCACTCTCGTTTGAGTTACACGTTGCGTCACATATTGCGTACCAACATGTATTTAGCAGATATATTTCTGATTTACTAGGTGCATCGCTTTTAACACATGAAACGAGTTGGGACTATGGGACTTATTGGAACTGATTTCGGAACTTTACCTTATCAATTATAAATGATACAATTGGCCTCCAAGGAAATATTACATCTCATCTTGAAGTTTGACGATGATTGCTGGAACTCAGCGATTAACACTAGGCCGCTGTGGTCGCTTTATTTAAATATTTTAGATCAATAAGACGTCTGACTTTTTAACTGTGGCCAATTCCTAGCCGTAGCAGTCGCGCTGAAAAAAATAGAGACGGTAGTAAACTACATTTCAGATTGACTTTTCCTAACGGTATTCAGTTCCGTTTTGGTTACAATGACGGGGTTGGCGTCCGATATTCGTGACCTAACAATGTATTTAGCGAATATTTATTGATATTTACTAGGTTGACGATCGCGTTTTAACTAAGTGGAAACGATTTGACTAGTGGGACCTTAATTGAACTGAGTTTTTGGAATTTTGAACCTTAATAAATGTATAAATCGAGACACAATTGGACCCAGAAATAACATTCTTCTTGAATATATGACAAGATTGCTCGGAACTCAGCGAATTACAGCTGGGCGCTGATGTGGTGCACTTTAATTTAAAAAATTTAAGAATAATAAGTCATATTTTACTGTTGGACCAATGACTAGCCGTTAGCGCTCGCTAGAAATAATGAGATCGAGTTCAAAAACTACATTTCATTGACTTTCTAACGTTATCACGTCGTTTTGCGAGTTACAACGAAACGGTTGACGTCAATCATTCGTACCAACGATGATTTAAGCGATATTCTTTCATGATATTACTACGTTGCATCGCTTTTAAAACAAGTGAAACGATTGACCTGTGGGACTTAATTGACTGACATTTCGGGATATTTGAACCCTTAACAATGGTCATAAATAGATACAATTTGGACTCCAGAAATAACATTCTATCTTAAATTTTCGACATGAATTGCTGAACTCAGATTAATACTGGGCGCTGGTGGGTAACGGTTTATTTAATAAATTAGATAAATAAGTCAGTTTTTTAACTGTAGAGTCCAATCCTAGCCGGGTTAGCGGCGGGCTGAAAAACATATAGAGGACGTCGTTTCCATAACACTAGCATTTTTCATTTGACTTTAACGCGTTCTAAGTCCGTTTGAGTTACACACGGTTGCGTCACATATCTGGTACCAGACATGTATTTAGCGATATTTATCTGATATTACTAGGATGGCATCGCTTTTAACAGTGAAAGATTGACTATGGGACTTAATTTAACTGGTATTTTGACCTTTACCTTATAAATTGCTGCATAAATGAGCTACTCCAGAAATAATCATCTTCTTAATAATTTGAATGATTGCTTGAACTCAGCCCGATTTACCACAGGTGCTGTGGTAAGCGCTTTTATATATATTTAGAATAAATAAGTCATTTTTACTAGTGGTCCAATCCTAGCCGTTAGACGCGCGCTGAAAAAAGAAGGAGTTTAAAACTACACATTACTTTCTAAGGTACTTTTCTACTTTTCTCAGTCCGCAAGCTTACAACGGTTGCGTACATATTCGGATAACCAAACATGTATTTAGCGATATTTTATATCTGATAATTACGACTAGGGTTGGCATCGCTTTAATAAGTGAAACGATTGACTGTGGGACTTAATTGAAAGACTTTGATTTTGACCTTATTATAATGTCATAAATGACCACAATTGGACTCCAAAGAATAAACATTCTTCTTAATTTGACAAGATTGCTTGAACTCAGCGATTACACTGGCGCGTTGTGGTGGCCGCTTTATTTAAACAATTTAGAATAAATAAGTACATTTTTTACTGTTGGGACCAATACTAGCCGTTAGCCGCCGGCTGAAAAATGGAGCGGTTTCATTAAACACATTCATTGACTTTCTAACGTTATCAGTCCGTTGAGTAACAACGGTTGCGTCACATATTTCGTACCAAACATTTATTTAGCGATATTTTTATGATATTACTTACGTATAGCATCGCTTTTTAACAGGAAAAACGATTGACTGTGGACTTAATGAACTGATTTTTTACTTTGACCTTATAAATGGATAAATGATACAATTTGGCCTCCAAGGAAATAAATTCATCTTAATTTGACATGATTCTGGAACTCAGAAATTATTATCTGGGCGCCTGTGGAACGGTTTATTTAGAAATTTTTAGATAATTAAGTCATTTTTTACTTGTGGCACAATCTGCGTTAGCGCGCGCTTGAAAAAATAGAGCGGTCATAAAAACTTACATTTCTTTGACTTTTCAACGCGTTTCAGTCCGTTTGTGTTACAAAACGTTGCGTCACATATTGGTACAACATGTATTTAGCGATATTTTTTCTGATAATTCTAAAATGCATTCGCTTTTAACAGTGATAACGATTGACTGAGGGACTTAATTGAACTGATTTTGGACTTTGACCTTTATAAATTTCATAAATGGATCAATTGGACTCCAAGAAATAACTTCTTCTTAATTTGACATGATTGCTTGACTCAGCGATTACACTGGTCGCTTGTGGTAGCGCTTGTATTTATTATATTTAGATAAATAAGTCATTTTTACTGTGGGGACCGATCCTAGCCGTACCGCGCGCTGAAGAAATAGAAAACGGTTTCATAAACTACATTTTTATTGACTTTCTATCGGCATCAGTTCCGTTGAGTTACAACGGTGTGCGTCACATATTTTCGTACCAACATGTATTTAGCGATATTTTCTGATATTACTAGGTTGCATCGCTATTTAATTAGTGAAACGATTGACTGTGGGACTTAATTGAACTGATTTTTGGATTTGACCCTTATAAATGTGATAATGACACATCTGTACTCCAGAAGATAACATTCTTTATTTGACAAGATGTTGCTGCACTCTTTTTTTTCTTTTCTTTTTCAGTTTATTTAAAGTCGATTATTTCCAATTATTTACAATAGTTTCCAAAAAAAAAAAAGTAATTAAGAAAACTAATCCTAATCGACTTAAATTTTTATGTTTACAATTAAATAAAATCATTTTTCTTTAATATATATAAACAATAATAACAACAAAGTTCTATAAAGGGACCTTACAGTTCATCACAGTTACATTTAGATCCGTCCCACATTTTTTATCATGTTTTAAAAACTTTTTAAGGTTGTCACATTCGTTTCAAATGTTGGATGGTGGTTTATTCAAATCTTGGTCCAGGGCTGATAAGCTATTAGTTCCAAAAGTTGAGCGTCCTTTTCCTTGAAGACTACCAAATTATTTGTATTTTGTTCTCTGACTGTCCTTTACGTTATCATTTAAACAAAATTTATATTCTTTCATAAAAAGAGGGTTTGCTGTTATTTTAGTTTTAAAGATTTCTATACCATGACTCGTAAACGATTTACATTTCATGTGACTCTTGCTGAATTTTTAAGTAAATTTTCGTATGTACTTTACCGTATCATTTTACAGAAATCCTTAATGCTCGTTTTGTATCATTTCGACTTTAGATAAAGATTTAAAGAAGAAAAATGCCATATAAGGGAACAATTAATTGAAATTTGCGTAGATAAACTTTGAATAAAATATATTTTGCTTTGAAAGGATAAGAAATCTAAATCGAAATAAGGCATTTAGTTGGGCTGATGCTTTTTGCGACACAAATCACTAACAGTGTCTGTCAAAATTTAATTTATTGTCTATAGTCACACCTAGTAATTTCACGTTATTTTCACTTTCAATAGTTTTATTTGCCTATGTTAAATTTTAGACCTAAATTATCTGCCTTATTCTTTGTCAGAATTATCGAGTGAAACTTTCAGGGTTTGCCAATCAATTTATTATCTTTAACCAGTGAGAGGGCAGTTTAGCTTCGTTTCTCAAGTACTTATTCAAATTAGGAATAGAAATTTGAGAAGTTGGATATGTGTTATCTATCCAGCGTATTTATGTGCTTATATTCTATAAAGAAACAAATATTTATAAATATATTGAATTATATAGGCCCAAAATAGAACCTTGTGGTACACCAGATAAAGACACTCAGCGATTTTACACTGGGCGCTGTGTAGCCCTTTTGATTTAAAAATTTTAGATAAATAAGTCATTTTTTACTGTGGGGACCAATCCTAGCCGTTAGCGCGCGCTGAAAAAATAGAGAACGGTGTCATAAAAACATTTCATTGACTTTCTAACGTTATCAGTTCCGTTTGAGTTACAACGGTGCGGTCACATTTATTTCGCTTACCAACATGTATTTTAGAAATATTTTTTCTGATATTACTAGTGCATCGCTTTTAAACAGTGAACGATTGACTGTGGGAACTTAATTGAACTGATTTTTTTTCTTTGACTTATAAATGTGATAAATGATACAATTGGCCTCCAAGAAATAAAACATTCATCTTAATTTGAATGATTGTGGAACTCAGAAATTATACTGGGCGCTGTGGTAACGGTTTATTAGAAATTTAGATAAATAAGTCATTTTTTTACGATGGCACCAATTCCTAGCCGTTTAGCGCGCGCTTGAAAAAAAATAGAGGACGGTTCATCAAAACTACATTTCTTTGACTTTCAAAAACGGTTTCAGTCCGTTTGTGTTACAACCGGTTGGCGTTCACATATTGGTACAACATGTATTTAGCGATTATTTTTCTGATATTTACTAAATTGCTCGCTTTTTAACAGTGAAACGATTGACTAAGCGGAGTAATTGACTGATTTTGGACTTTGACCTTATAAATTTTCATAAATTGAGACATTGGACTCCAAAGAAATAACCATTCTTTTCTTAATTTGACATGATGCTTGAACTCAAGCGATACACTGGTCGCTGGGTTACGCTTTATTTATATATTTAGATAAATAAGTCATTTTTTACTGTGGACCAATCCTAGCGTTACTGCGCGCTGAAGAAATTAGAAACGGTTTCATAAAACTACATTTTTTGGACTTCTATCGGGCCTCAGTCCGTTCTGAGTTACAACGGTTGCGTCACATATTTTCGTACCAACATGTATTTAGCGATATTTTCTGTATTCACTAGGTTGCTCGCTTTTAATAGTTGAAACGATTGATGTGGACTTATTGAACTTGATTTTTGGATTTGACCTTATAAATGTGATAAATGGACACAATTGCTACGTCCAAAATACTTCTTCTTAATTTGACAAGATTGTGGAACTCTTTTTTTTTTTCTTTTCTTTTCAGTTTATTTAAAGTCATATTCACTATTTTACAATTAGTTTCCAAAAAAAAAAAAGTTAAATATAAGAAAACTAATTCTAAATCGACTAAATTTTTAGTTTACAATTTAAATAAAATCATTTTTTTTATATATATAAACAATAATAACAACAAAGTTCTATAAAGGACCTTACATTCATCACAGTTACATTTAGATCCGTCCCACATTTTATCATGCTTTTTAAACTTAGGTTGTCAACATCGTTCAAATCTGATGGTAGGTTATCCAAATCTTTGGTCCCAGGGCCCTGTAAGCTATTAGTCCAAAAGTTGAGGCTCCTTCCTGAGACTACCCAAATCCTCTTTGTATTTTGTTCTTCTGACTGTCTCCCTACCGTTATCATATTAACACAAAATATATCTTCATAAAAAGAGGGTTGCTGTAGTTTATAGTTTTAAAGATTTTCTATACACTAATGACCGTAAACGATTTATATTCATGTGACTCTTGCTGGAATTTAAGTAAATTTTCGTACTGTACTTACCGTATCATTATACAGAAATCTTAATGCTCGTTTTTTGTATCATTTCGACTTTAGTAAAGATTTAGAAGAAGAAAAAATGCCATATAAGGGACATAATGAAATTTGCGTAGATTAAAAACTTTGAACTAAAAATTATTTTGCTTAAAGGATAAGAAACTTCTAATCCGAAAATAGGCATTTAGTTGGCTGATTTGCTTTGCGACAAAATCACTAAAGTGTCTGTCAAAAATTTAATTTATTGTCTATAGTCAACCTAGTTAATTTCACTTATTTTCATTTTCAATAGTTTTATTTCCTATGTTAAATTTTAGACCTTAAATTATCTGCCTTTATTCTTTTGTCAGAATTATCGAGTTGAATACTTTAGGTGCCAATCAATTTATTATCTTTTAAACCAGGAGAGGCAGATTTTAGCTTCGTTTTCTAAAGTATTTATCAATTAGGAATAGAATTTGAGAAGTTGGATATTGTTTATCATCAGCGTAATTATGTAGCTTATATTTTTCTATAAAGAAACAAATCATTTATAATATATTGAAATATGATAGGTCCCAAATAGAACCTTGTGGTACACCAGATTAAGAACTCAAGCGATTACCACTGGCGCTGTGGTTAGCGCTTGATTAAAAATTTAAGATAAATAAGTCATTTTTTACTGTGGACCAATCCTAGCCGTTAGCGCGCGCTGAAAAAATAGAGTCAGTTTCAAAAACAAAATGTTCATTGACCTTCTAACGGTTATCAGTCCGTTTGAGTTACAACGGTTGCCGTCAATATTCGTACCAACATGTATTTAGCGATATTTTTCTTGATATTACTAGTTGCATCGCTTTTAATAGTGTAAAACGATGACTGTGGGCTTAATTGAACAGATTTTGGGATTTTGACCTTATAAATGTGATAAATGACACCAATTGGACTCCAAGAATAAATTCTTCTTAATTTTGACAAGATTGCTGGAACTTCAGCGATTACACTGGGCGCTGTGGGGCGCTTTATTTAAAAATTTAGATAAACTAAGTCATTTTTTTACTGTGGGACCAATTCTAGCTGTTTAGCGGCGCGCTGAAAAATTGGAGACGGTTTCATAAAACTACCATTTCATTGACTTTCTAACGTATTAGTCCCGTTTGAGTAACAACGGTGCGTCAAATATCGTACCACATTTATTTTAGCGGATATTTATGAATTACTAGGTTTGCAATCGCTTTAACAGTGAAACGATTGACTTTGGGACTAATTGAACTGATTTTTTACTTTGACCGTTATAAATTGATAAATGATACAATGGCCTCCAAGAAATAACATTATCTTAATTTGACATGATTGCTGGAACTCTGAAATTTATACTGGGCCTTGTGGTAACGGTTTATTTAGAAATTTAGATAAATAAGTCATTTTTTACGGGCACCAATCCTTAGCCGTATTAGGCGCGCTGAAAAAAAATAGAGACGGTTTCATAAAACT